>JAOXYA010493376.1:0-15153 GCA_028565675.1 Sorex palustris | reverse complement strand
AGCCTGGCAAGCTCCCTGTGACGTATTCGATATGCCAAACACAGTAACAAGTGTCACAATGGAGATGTTACTGGGCCACTTGAGCAAATCGATGAATAACGGGAGGACAGTGACAGCAATATATATATATATATATACACACACAAATACATATACACACATATATACACATATGTATATATAAGCACATATATATACTGATATGTATATCAGTAAAAATATATTTTCCCTAAGATTGGTCGCCTTCTATTTTAAACCCCATCAAACGTGGTGCGCTACTCTTGGAATATGACTGGCATGAGGTATGAGATGTCCATAGATAGGTTCATTTATGTGTGAGGCTTGGCCACAGCAGGTGGAGAGTGGCCGTGAGCACGACAATGGTTGAGTTCTGGAGGTTTTCGGCTGCCAGGACTGTTTCCCTTGAAGCATGGAGGGACCTCACCCAACCCCCTTCCTGGGTGCCCCGAGTGAAACAGCCTGATGCAGGGTCTGGCGGCATGGCTACAGTGAGTCATCCATTCAACTTCTTAGTCACAGATTTTCTCACCAGGATCTGGTACTAAAAATTGCTCAGATCTTAAAAGCAGATCTGCATTTGCAGAGCACAACTGATGGGTGCCTTGCAGGAGGCAACTGAGGTCTGCCAAAATGGCCTTTCTCAGTACACCAACCATGGTGTTATCCAAGCCAAATGTGCAACATCTGTGCCAAAGGAAGTCCAGCTAACCCATCTCATAGGTGGAGAAAATGTATAAGAATTCATACATATATACAATAAGAATCGATGGGAAACAATTTATTCTAAATTATTTTTCTCTTCTTCCTATAGTTCTGAACATTAAATCAAATGTACTTAAGTATATGACTGAAAATAGAAAATTAAGAGACAGAAATCAGGACTGATAGCTTTCCCATTTTAATTTGTATGTAAATGTGTGTATTTTAAATATATATGTGGGATGAAAAGCATTAATACAAGTCAAAATGTTTCAGTGAACAAGCTTTGGCAGTTCAACTGCATAACAATTATAAATAAACCTGTTGATATCTGGAAAATACCAGCATTTGAGTTTTTTTAAGTATATTTTTTATTGATGGCAACTAAATAGTGTTCATTGCATTTTTATCCTGTAGTAGCTTCTCTATCCATTTCCTATACTTTTCAGAGTTGTCTTACATGCAGGTTCATGGTTTTAATGTTCTTTGCCTTCTATGCTATTCCTATAAGCTTGCTCTTAAATATATTAGTTATTATTTTTAAAATCAAAGGTAATACATAATGAAAAACCAAGACTTCCTAATTATTTTACATTTATTTATTACATTTACATTATTTACAATTATTTTATTTTTACATTTTACTATTATCTCTGCTTGTGAAGTTGAATTTCTTGCAACTGTGTGGTGAAAATATCAGGCAATTCCATAATCCTGAGTATCATCTCTGTATCCTGTGATATCACTGTAGCAGGTTGCAATAGACACGTGGGAGTATTTACATCACAGAGATTGGTGGATACCATAAATAAGAACTTGATCTTTATTTTCTTGGCACTCTTCTCATGAGAGGGATAGCAAAATATCAATAATGCTAATTACTCTTAAACATACTTAGCTAATATATTTAAAAAGCACCTTGAAATAAAGAAATATTCTTTCATTATTTGAAAATCATGATCTGATTAAACATATTATTAATGGACATAGTAAAGCACTTGCATATCTTCCTCATTTCTTTTTTCAACTTATTTATTAACATAAAGAAAACATCAATTCATAATTGTGTCAGAGTGCATTCATTCATCAGTAACATGAGTCACTATTTGCAGAATCTGATGTAAACAAAGTATTCATAGTTTTATATAATCAAATTTGAATTGAATTGCAACCAAAGGTTGGCTGTGCATATCAAATTTTGACAAAAATCATTGAAAATGAGTTGGCTATATGAAATTTATAGTAAGGAATATTACATATTAATTATTTGGAATTTGTGCAATAAAAAAATTCATATCAGCAAAATTACTAATAATAAATTCCTGAACATATATACACATACCTCTTATTCCAGAAAGACAATTGTTAAAACATTTACTGCACACCTCTATCAAAGCACATATCCACATAAATTACTTCAGCAGAAATTTCATAAAATAGTACTTACACTGACTAAATAGGATGCTCTCTGATATTTTTATATTCTACCATAATCCATGTTGCAACTTTCTAAATTAATTTCACTATATGCTGAGTTTATGAACTCCAATTTGGAAATCCAATTTGGAAAACTCTGTCTAGGAGACCTTCTGCTACAGGTACTGAAGTTAGTTTTTGAGGTGATGTTCCCAAGGTTGGTGATCAAGCATCCCCTTTATATTAAAACCTTAACAACAACAAACCTGAAGAAATGGGAAGCAGAAAAAAATTTTAAAACAAACCACATCAAAGCAATCTTAACAACCCAAAAGCCTGGGTTTTACAATACCTAATACTCTGAAGACAAATTATGTAACTTTGTAATGGCATAAATGGTATATTCCTGTATTTCAGCTTTTCAAGTGAAAGCTTTTGCTTCAATTAAAAGCACGTCACTCTTAATAATTCTTACTTTTCAACTATTGAAATCCATGGAGGTAAACGATACAATGGACACGTCTTAAAATGCTGTTCATCATCCAAGTAGGCCAGGGAGGTGCTGGCATACTCACTGCATCTGCACTTGCTAAAAAAAAAAAATTGATGTTTATGGAAAACGACAGTTGGTATGAGTCCACCTGACCATATTGCTAAAAATACTTAACTGTCTGATGTTTATGAATTACAAAAGGGACAAAGTGAACCAAGTTTTGCAGTTCATTTACATCAAGCAGACACATTGACAGCAGTGCTGAAATTTGTGTTAATTAAACCATATTCAAGTGTGACCCACAGGTGCAAGCCCTGGCATCAACCTGTTAAAGTCACACATGATGCTTCTGAAAGTGGGCTCATAGCGTTGGCTTTTGTTTGTTTGGGGAGGGGATATATCCAAAGGTGTCAGGGTTTCCTCTTAACTCTGTACTCAGGCATCACTCCTGGTAGTACTCAGGGAGCTATATATAGTACCAGGGATTTAAGTGGGGTCAGCTTCATTCAGAGCAAGAGCCTCAACCCCTGTACTATTTCTCTATCTCTGACGCATATGTTTTGGAGGGTTTTTAAAAGCTGTTGGGTAACCACCACACCAAAGGGGGGAGAGAGACAGACAGACAGACAGACAGACAGAGACAGAGAGACAGAGAGAGAGAGAAGAAAACTGCCTGCCATAGAGACAGGCTGGGCTGGGGGTTGATGGGAGGGAAACTGAGGACACTAGTGCTGGGAAATGTACACTAGTGGAGGGAGGGGTGTTTGAAACACTGTATGACTGAAACCTAATCATGAAGAGCTTTGTAAATGTCTATCTCACAGTGATTCAATAAAAAAAATCTTAAAAATAAATTAAAAATTAAATTTAAAATAAAAATTAAAAGCTGTTGGGAGAAAAATCATGAACCTCACAGAGCAGTTATATGGCTTTTCTAATACTGTTAAGGAAAAGGCCTTCTTAGGATTCTTATCACTGTGACAGTAGGAAGGACAGTTATACACACCTGATCAGCAATAAGGTCGCCCCAGGCAATGAGGTAATGATGACAGAAGTCAGAGAAGGGAGAAGCTCTTCTCTGTTTTCCCTTAAACTGCCTATAAACCTTGATGGCAAACAGTAGATCTTAGCTTCCTTAGGGAAGGAGATGTGAGATCATTTGAGAATCTAAAGAAAAATGTAGCCTCTCAAAAGAAGTCCATATCAGTGCAGACTGCCCACAAGTTCAAGGGGACCCACAGATCCTGCTGTTGCCTATCACCATGTTAAAATTTTTGTGGTTTTGGAGCCAGGGATGTAGTTCAGCAGAAGGAACCTTGTTCTGCATGTGTGGTGAGGCCTGGATTCAATTCCTAGCACCAAGAACAACAAAAATAACCAAAAGAGAATCCTTACTTTTAGATGATGCTGTTTCTTCTTAGTAAAGAATCTAGAAAGAAGGATGTTAAATAGGATCAATTCCTCTGGTAGTTTCATGAATCCTTAATCAAAGAAAACACCATCCATGAGTGTAGACTGATTCTAAATTAGCTTGGTCCATGGCACCTGTGCACACAGATTACAATTAACCATCATGTGTATCTGCTTGGGACAATAGGGTATTCTGGGCACTTCAAATGATTGGAAATCTGAAGGACATAAACCAATTAGTAGTAAAGGCAGTAATTGCCTCTACTGTCTATGAGTTCGTTCATAAGCAAAGTTTATCTAAGACATTTGTGAGAGAATTGACTGAAAGTTTGCTGAAGATACTCTGAGGTTTCACCCACATGTGGTCATGAAGTAGTGACAGAGCCTTTGCATCCCCCATAATCAGTGCCCCCAGTCTTTGATCTGGACAACTCTCTCCTCTGTCTCACATAAAAGCCAGGCAAACAACCCCTCAGAATACTGTCTTTTAATCTCCTCCCATATAGAAATATTAAGAGACATCACTGTTAACATTGCAAGCTAAACCCTAAACCTTCTACCACGGGCCTGAGTTTACTGTGAAGGTGGGCCAGTGACTGCTACCTCCACCCACCAACGGAAGGACTGTCCTACAGGGCCAGGCCAGGGCTATTTTTTCCATTTTCAGTTCATTAATTCACTCCAAGATAACAAATGTCACACAGAGCAAACCACGTTACTGTAGAAACATTGAAACCTTTCCAATTGTCATCACAAAAATCAGAGAGATTTAATTTTAACAAAACTTTGGACCCCAGGCCTGCTTAGTAAGCAATCACCTCAACTCAGGAAGAAAGCACAGACTAGCTTAGAAATGAGAGCACACCTGACAGGAAACTACCATCATTATTCTTTGGTTCTGGCCTACTGAGGCATGGCGCCTTCCATTGTCTCTGATTTTTTTGGATGTTCAAACATCAAATAACCATTTGGCACTGGGCGAGTTTGACATTTTCAAAAGGAAGATATTTTAGACTTCTAAATAGGTTGTCCTACGGGTTGTAAACCACAGAATACAAATGGGATGGTCATCTTCCCTCTTACTTCTTAATTGAAGTGTCATGTTTTGGATCTCAAAAAGGGAAGGAACCCTGAGGTAAGTGGATATATCTGGGAAACACTGAGAATAAATACTAATAGAAAAATATATGCCTTTTACTATGAATTTCTATCTCTGAAGTCCCAGAATTTCTATTCCTGAAGCACACAGAGAACTATTACCCATTAAATAAGTTGGATGTTTATATTTCTAGTCAGCTTTACCAATAAAAATGAACAGTAAATGAATTTTTAATTATTTTAATGCCTTTTATCTTTGTGCTTCTTTGTGAAAATTAAAGGTGAGTGAATACTTTGAAGCATTGACAAGGAAATGAAACAGTATCTTGGATTTGCTTTAAAATGCTGAAGAAAAGGAAAATGTGTGTAGTGGACACACGAAACATAATTGGAAAGTAGTAGATAATTGTTAGTTGGGCAGCAGGCACATGGCAGTTTAGAATGCTTAAGTTGTTGCTTGAAATTTCCAAATAAACAAGGGCATGGAAGTTTTTAAGGACACAGAAAATTTCCAGTGCTGAATAATTGAACTAAAAATGCTCCTTAAGGAGCTGGAGCAATAGTACAACGGGTAGGGCGTTTGCCTTGCACGCGGCCAACCCGGGTTCAATTCCCAGCATCCCATATGGTCCCTTGAGGACCGCCAGGGGTAATTCCTGAGCACAGAGCCCGGAGCAATCCCTGTGCATTGCCGGGTGTGACCCAAAAAAAGCAAAAATAAATAAATAAATAAAAATAAAAATGCTCTTTAAACAAACTAGAATACATGCAAAGATCATCAAATTAAACTCATTGGTATGGTTTGGGTAAAGCAAAAAAAAACGGTTTGGGGGATTCAGGTTGACAACTCAAGGCTGGAGCACATCCTTGCATGCAGGAGCCCCCGGTTCAATTACTGGCACCACAAGGTCCCCTAACACTGCCAGGGATGGCCCTCCCTGATTAAAAATATATCTTTGCAGAACAGATTGTTTATTTCTAACAAAACTCATCTTGGTTTAAATAGAAGGCATAGAGGCAAATGGCTCTCAAAATGCTATGTATTTGTTCAATCAGGTTGTAAAATGGAAGTAGATTAGAGGAGGTAGAATTGAAGAGCCGTGTATTGTGTGGAGGGGTCTGGGTTAACTCTCTAACAAAAAATAAGGTTTGCTTCCAGAAAGGATGCTGGATGTGACTGAGAGGAGAGAACCACTAGTGAAGCCTGGTGGAAATGTGTAGGAGGGAAGGAAGCAGGGAGTGAGAGAAACAAGGCCATCTATAACAGGAAAAAGTGTTCGTGCTTTCCCCAGAGCAATTTCATACTCATTTCGGCTCAGTCCCACAAGGTGCTGCTCCCATTTCAGAAATGACAAAGATCCCTCGCTTTGTGGTCACAATCCCCTCCTGAGAATGGAGCACGGCACCTTGTCAACTCACATAAGGAAGATATTCTGGAACAGAGGCAAATCCCTCAGGAAGCGATTCACTCTTTCATTCTCATGGAGCTTAGATAGAGGGGCTCAAGAAGCTTAGTCATTTAACCTGTGTCAAGAAACAGGATCCAGATGCTTTGGGGATTAACTACAAGGGCCCACCCTGAGCTTCACAAAGAGAGGCGGAATCTTGCCAGGGACTGAAACTCATGTAAAGAAGTCTGGTGAGGATGCGACATGGCACTGAGGAAGGCCTCAGCAGAGAGAAAATCCGTGGAGAGATTGTGTATCTCTGGGTACGCCCAGCCATTTGACTGCAGAGAATGCTATAAAACTTATCTGCTTGGGGGAAGACGCTGAGAAAGAGCCCTGGTATACCCAAGACCCCTTGATAACACTGTCCTGTCAAGAAACAGAAAAAAGGAAATGTAGAGAACGTCTGTGTTTTAGCCAGGGCCGGCTCTGAGCTCACTCACAAACCCAATGGCAAAGCTGTTTTCTAAGGCAGAGTAGAATGAATGTCATGTGTAGCATCTTCTCCTTTGCCCTCTGCATACCATATTGCCAATTCAAAATGTCTTGACCACACCTCCAGACACCACTGCAGAGACAGTTGTAATATTATTTGTTTTCACAAGAGTTTCTCAAATTAAGACATTCGAGCAGCGTGTAGGAGAAAGTCATGGCATTATGTTAGTAGGTTTGAGTAGCACCAATAAGAAAAGAAGTGTTCTGATGACATTTCTACAGCCTTGCAGAAACCCTGCAAAGGTCTTTCTACGTGAAAAGAGAATATATGTAATTGTTTTGGGGGGCCACATCTAGTGGCACTCAAGGGATCATTTGGTGGGCTCAGAGGACCATATGTTGTGTTAATGGCTCTCTTTCTCTAGATATACATACTTTTTTTACTTGAGTATAGACTACAGCAAATATTTTTAAGCTTGCCGTTTCATTTTTACCTAAGTCTACACCTATGTTACAATCTTTTAGATCAAGAGAATATTTTATCGCACCATAAGGCTCCCTTATGTCCCCCACAAGTCACCAACCCTTTGAAAATCAATATAACATTTATAATTCACATTGATAGAATCAATGCAATATTAACTCAAAGTGTATACTCTTTTTGTTTTGACTTTCTTTGCTTGTATATTAGTTCTCTACATCAGTGGTTTTCAAACAGCTGGTGTACAGGTGTAGAAAAATTTGAAAATAACTGTTGTAATACGTACAGTCCTTTTTTCTGTCTAGTAACCAACTATTCAGTCTTATAATTTAAAAGTTTATTTTGGCTTTATTTAGTTAATCCCCTTGCTTTCTCTCTCTACAACTGGTTTTCAACCTTGCAGGCCCACAGTTAAAAACTACTGGTTCTGACCTATATGCTCATCATTGGTGAATGTAGCTATAGTTCAGTTTTTATTGCTGTATAGTATTTTAAAATATAAATATTCTATGGTTTAGTTATCCATTCTACTATAGTTGAACCGTGTGTTTTTTTTAAAAATAGTTTGAATATGGTGTCATTGTTTTGGGGCTCCATTGGTACTCAGGGATTGTTCCTGGCTGTGCTCTGGGGAACATGAGGTGCTAGGAATGGAATCTGGGCCTCCTGCATGCAAAGCAAATGCTTAGCACATTCAGTTGGCTCACTGGCCCCTGGTGTGGGTTATTAAGAATAAAAAAAGCTTC
This sequence comes from Sorex palustris, assembly GCA_028565675.1. NCBI lineage: Eukaryota > Metazoa > Chordata > Mammalia > Eulipotyphla > Soricidae > Sorex > Sorex palustris. The sequence continues at coordinate 6,906 of JAOXYA010493376.1, read as the reverse complement.
TCCAAATATTCTGCTCATCTTCCAGTAGATGTAAATTCATGCATTCATTTCTCTTGAATATATATGTATATATATGAGTAAAGGTGCTGTATCATAGGTTTATAAGTAGGTTCAGAGTTAACAGATATTTTTTCAGCATTATGCCAGTCTGCATTTCCATCCATATTCTAACCCTCATTTAGAATTGTCAATCTTTTTTTTTTTTTTTTTTTTTTTTTTTGCTTTTTGAGTTACACCTGGCGATGCACAGGCGTTACTCCTGGCTCTGCACTCAGGAGTTACTCCTGGCGGTGCTCAGGGGACCATATGGGATGCTGGGAATCGAAATCGAACCCGGGTTGGCCGTGTGCAAGGCAGACGCTCTGCCCGCTGTGCTATCTCTCCAGCCCCAGAATTGTCAATCTTTTTTAATTTTAGTCATTCTACTGGGTGTAAAATGCATGTGGTTTTAACATGCATTTCCCTGAAACTTAGTGATGTTTCATATGTACATATTTGTGAATAGGTACAGCAGTCACATTTAAATCATTTCCAGATAAGAAGAATTTGTTGTTGTTTTTAGGCCACACTTGGCGGTGTCCAAGTTTTACCCATGGCTTCAGCTCAGGGATCACTCCTAACAGTCTCTGGGGTGCTGGGGATTGAACCTGGGTCAGCCGCATGCAAGACAAGTGCCCTACCTACTGTGCTATTGCTCTGGTCCAAGAATAATTTTTCAAGAGCATTGGTAAGCTGTTGTGCTGGATCGTCACTTAATCAAGCATACCGGGATAATCCATGGCAGGGCAACAAAAAGGTCTTTATTACACCAGCTGATCAGGCAGTGGGTCAAAGCTAGGCAAGCATCTGAAGGCTTAGACAAAGCTCAGGGTTACAAGAGCCTGTTTATAGGGCATTGATGCAATCATTACTTCATGCTCAACCAATATGGAGACACACACACATGATGGCATCTTTATCAGTCTGGTTACAGAGAGTTTCTTAAAATCAGTTTTTTCTTAGCGTGGAAGAGGGAAGTTCATCCCCAATGTGGACGGGCGGGCATTTTTAAAAACTTTCTACCCCCGAGTAAAATCATCTCTTTAAAGTACATTCTAGGGGGTATGGTGCCGCCAGCAGGTCAACCGAAACCTGTGGGGTGAGTGCATCAGCAGCCTGATGGTGCATTCAGACTTCCAGATACCCCAAAATTGCTGCTATGCCTTTGGCCAGACCCCAACTACTTGGGGCCAAGTTTACCAAGAAATTCAATCTCCAAAAGTTAGGTATGTGGGAGACACACCCGCAAACCACCTTCGGTTCAGTCATATACTTCATTTATTTGCCTTATTTCAGAGATCCATAAATCTCAAAAGAGATCAAAAGACGGGGCTTGAGTGGTAGCACAGCAGTCGACCCGGATTCGATTCCCAGCGTCCCATATGGTTCCCTGAGCACAACCAGGAGTAATTCCTGAGTGCAGAGCCAGCAATAACACCTGTGCATTGCCGGGTGTGACCCAAAAAGAAAAAAAAAGAGAGAGAGATCAAAAGACACATTTAGGGCCTGTAGCACAGAGGTAGGTCGGAACCCGTGATTGAGAGCTCTAGGCCCGCTTGGATTGGGACTGGGCCTCCTCCCACCAAGTCCCCAGTTTTCCAGTAGCTTGGTAGTCACACCCACAGACTGCCTCCAGCGCCATGTAATATCAACTGCCAAGATCCAGGGACTATAAACTAAAACTCCCGAAAGAGAGCACCGCAGAATGTCCTGACCCTGTGCCAGGTTGTCTTCACCAGGGCACCCCAGAGGGGGTCGGGCGAGAGCCCTCCCTGCCCCAAGGGACCTTGCTCCGGCAGCCAAAAATCCTCCACAACCCAACCGCCACCACACTCAAGGCTGCTCCCCACGTGCTCAGGCAAAGCCTCACATATGAGTAAACATATTCTTTGACCAAAGCAGCCATGCAACACATCATAAAACACTCCCTACCCATTCTCCATAATTACCACAGCACATTTGATGGGGTTCAGATAGTAGGCAACAAATCATAGAGGGAAATATATATATATATGCCTATGTACATATTTTTAGATATAGCTCACCTCACCCAAACCTTAACAACATGTTAGTGGTATCCTAAAGAATGTCTTAATGGCTCCTGCCAAAATAGAACAATCTTCATCCTGTTTCCTATATGAACACTTTTTTGTAAGCATGTTAAGCAGTTCTTCATAACAGACAATACAAAAAATATTATTTCAGTTGTGTTTTGGGACAGGGATTGGGGTTTGGGATGGAAACATCCCAAATTTGGTGGTGGGAAAGTGTAATGGTGGTGGTGATATTGGTGTTTGAATATTGAATGTAATCAAACATTGTGAACTAACTTATAAAATTTTAAAAAAAATTTTAAAAAGTAATGTGGTGGGGCTGGAGTGATAGCACAGCGGGTAGGGTGTTTGCCTGGCTTGTGGCCGACCCGGGTTCAATTCCCAGCATCCCATATGATCCCCTGAGCACTGCCAAGAGTGATTCCTGAGTGCAGAGCCAGGAGTAACCCCTGTGCAACGCCGGGTGTGACCCAAAAAGCAATAAATAAATAAATAAATAAAGATAAAATAAAAAAAGTAATGTGGAGGGGCTGGAGAGATAGCATAGTGGGTAGGGCGTTGCCTTGCACGTGGCCAACCCAGGTTTGATTCCCAGCATCCCATATGGTCCCCTGAGCTACCGCCAGGAGTAACCCCTGAGTGCAGACCCAGGAGTAAGCCCTGTGCATCACCAGATGTTACCCAAAAAAGAAAAAAAAAAAGTAATGTGGAGTTCATTCCCAATTCACTCAGCTTAATCAATGGCTGAATAAACAGCAGTGCTCCTACATTATAAAAATATACATTATAAAAAATAAATTATAAAAATAAATAAAGAAATAAATAAAGTACATGTTATAAATCAATTACAAAACCAAAGATAAATTTTCATTGTAACAAAGTCATTAAAAAATCATAGAACTATTGAAAATGCTGTAAAATCAAATCCTGTTATCCATGCTCCACACCCTTATGCATTTCCTCTCTCCACTGATGCTTTAAAAAGTTGTTTGATAAATATTTATCTCAGTCTGGATTCTCTGTTGCAGGGCTTTCTCATATCGCTTCCCTCTGTAACTCCGAGAGCTGAAACAATAAATAAAAATTAACACTGGAATGTAACTGATAGTTTTGGGGGTTTCTGCCTCACAAATGCTCCTTTTTTGAGAATAGCCCAGCTATGCTGTTGTGGTGATTTTATCATAACCATGTTCCTTCCCATGGTGCACAGATACGATAAGAAGGAATGTCCTCTCCAGAGCCTGAAAACATTTCTATCCTGAGCATCTGCCGCTGACATGTTGAGATGCTAGACAGATTACCAGAGATGCTGAAACTGAGACAACCCAGAGTAGGGCCCACCCAGCACACAACAAAAAGAGATAGTTGACAGAAATAGTGTGAGACCAGTTAAGTCAAGAGTACAGACACAAGGGAAAGTGGTGCAGGTCTCACTGTAATTCTAGAGCTAGTGCAGCTAGGACTGTAACTACCACGGCCCCTGGCTGCTGGGTCCTTCCGTGTGGAGACCCTCAGTAGACATCCTGCCTTAGGTCCATGAGCCATTTGATAACTGTCCTCCCATTGTTCATCAATTTGCTCGAGCGGGCCCAGGAACGTCTCCATCGTGAGACTTCTTGTTACTGTGTTTGGCATATTGAATACTCTCGGTAGCTTGCCAGGCTCTCCAACAGGGGCGGAGGAATCGAACCTGGGAACCTGGCTCGGCCAGGCTGGCTGTGCGCAAGGCAAATGCCCTACCGCTGTGCTTGAATACATTCCTAACAATGTATTTCTCATTGACTGGGGATCAGGAAAGCGAGCAAAACTCTGATGGGCTGGTCCCTGCCTCCTCTCCCAAATTCAGACTAACCCTACAAATGTAAAAGTTTTTCACACTGAATCCAACAAATGAGGGACAAAAAATCAAAGCCAGAAAAATGTCAAACAACAATCCCCACTATAGCTTAGGGGCTGAGTTGTCTTTTTGTTTGTTTGTTTGTTTCCTTTTTCCTACTTTTTTCTCTGCCAGCCTCTTTTGCTTACAAGACCACTTGCTTTCTTTCATGTCTGTATCAGCCCTTTGAAAGATGCTATTTTCAAAACTAGGACAGCCAGAGACCAAAAGTGTTTTGTTGGGGCAGACACTCTCTGAACCTACAGTGCTCTTCCTGCAGCATTCCCACGAGATACTGGTGCACACGCAAGAACTATCAACTCAAGGAAACAGTTCCTGAGATGGGGGTTCAGCAGGTATGGAGATTGGACATAATCCAGGGCCCATGTGTGTGCGCCCATGCTCAAAGATGAAAGATATTTCAACTTGAGAGAGCATCCACAGCCTTGCAAACACAAAAAGTTGGGAGAACAACTTTCTTTGCTAACTATCAAAGGAGGAATTGAATTATTCAATGAGTAGGAGATGAAAGCCAATCAATAGGACGGTAGCTTGCTAAAATGCTAAGCCTTCTTGGAGTAACTAGTTTCATGATCAAGCAGTGACTCAGCTATTTCTTTAGAAGGTGACACAGTCTTGTGTCATATGATCTGATTAATATTTCAGGCAATTGCCCCCCAACCTCCGAACTTGAAAGGAATTAGAAGAGTCTAATAAAGACATGCCAGTGAGGAAATTGCTCTGAAACACTGCTTGAAAGAGGAAGGCATAGCTTTCCAGATGGTGTGTGATGTGGTCGAAGACAGAAAGATGAGAACCTAAACATTTTAAAAGATGAAACCATGAAGGCCCGGGATGGTATTGCACAGAAAGCATCTGCCTTGCACGTGTGAGCGCTGCAGTTCATGACTCTGCAAGGCTGCCCACCTGTGTGGGGCTGCTCCCAGCAACTCTGACATCACCACAGGGTGTGTGATCCCTGAGTCACAGCCAGGTGTGTGACAGGCTCGAAGCCATGGACATGAGCACTGCAGCCAAGAGCCTGACCCCCTCCAGGACTCAAATAAACACCACAGGAGTACCTGGTGAGGGCTACAACCCAAATGTGTGCATCCCCCCCACCCCAACTAAAAGGAGCACGACCCCTGGCGAGTGTGTGTGCAAGCACAACCTCCAGGTGCGTGGGACCCGGAAAGTATCACCAGTAAACGTGAGTGCAAATACATCGGAAATTAGGAGCAAGAGCCAAGAGTGAAACATTCGGGGAGCTGAGCAAAGATGATTAGGTCATAAATCATTATGTCAGAACAAGTACAGACAAGAATAGAACAAGTGAACAAGTCTGATGAGGTTGCTTGAACAGCAACCCAGGTGCGGAAACAATGCTTAAATGTGTGGAAGTTGAAACAAATAGTCTTCACGATTTATTGTGTATATTAGCAACCACTGTATATATATTAAATGAAAAAGCCCCATTCCTCCCCCCTAAGTAGTGTAGAGCATATAAAAACTCTGCAGGAGCTGCATGTGGGGCTCAGTCGCTTTTGCAAATAGCCAGATCCAACCTGCATGCGTAATTAAATGAGGACTTCCTTCATACTTGTCAAGTGCTGTTTCTTGGTCAGATTTCTGTAACACAAACTCCATAGCCAAGCCTGGCTGGGACCCGTGTTGTGACAACAGAGGGAACTGGAAGGGGAATCAAAATGCAAAGACAGAGCCCAGGGATGCTGCTGGGGAGAGAGTGAAGAGGAGAATTCCCCCTCCAGCACCATCCCACATGCTGAGAGCAACACCAGCAGCATTGCTGCGGGGGTCCCCAGAGCCGCTCCGGCAAAGTGTGCTCTCTGGGGGGCACCACTGCCAAGTGTGGGCAAGTACCACCCAGGGTGCAACCTGCAACCACTGGAAGAACAGCCAGAAAGAAAGGGAAAGGAAAGGGTGGGGAAGATGAAAATATAAAATAATAAACCTAAGTAAGCATGGACTGTTTCTCTCACATGTGTCAGATTGGCTTCCCTGATTTTTCAAGCCCTGCATGGTCACATCACTTTAGGATTAGGGAATATTCTTTTATGTAAGGTGACAATGGAAAGAGAGAAGAAAAAAAGTAGTTGGAGAGCACAGCCCTAGTTAGTCTAAGGAAAGCTTTGGAAGGTTTAGGCAATTCCGTGTGTGTGTGTGTATGTGTGTGTGTGTGTGTGTGTGTGTGTGTGTGTGTGCGCGCGCGCGCGCACATGTGCGTGCACAAGGTGGACAATGTGGGGGGAAGGAGTGTCTGGGGTCTGTTTGAGCTACATCCTACAGTGCTTAGGAACTTATCCTAGCCCTGTGCTCACGGATCATCCCTGGTGGTAAGTTGGGGAGCTGGATATGGTACCAGAATTCATACCAAGGCTAGAGGGATGCAAGGCAAGCATCTTAACCACTGTACTCTGTCTCTGCATCTTTATGATTCCTTTTCCTTTCCCCTCTGTTATCACCACAGGGGCCCCACACAGGTTTGCCTGTGGTGTTTGGGTTATGGAAATCTGACTAAGAAACCAGGCAAGTATGAGGGAAGCCCTTGCTTAATGATGAATGCAGACTGAACCTGGCTATTGTCAAGAGTGATTGAGCCCCAAGGACAGTTCCAGCAGGTCTTTTAAACGCATTACACTGTTTCAGGGATGGGGGTGGGGGCTTGGGGGTGGTACCATTTTTCATTTTTCCCTCCACCTGAAAGAAAGTCTTTCAGTGACTATACTGAGTGAATACCTACTAAGCAATTTTTCTTTCTTTTCTTTTCTTTTTTTTTCTTTAATGAATCACCATGAGGTACAGTTACAGACTTGCAATCTTTCCTGCTTATGTTTCAGTCATACAATGATCAAGTACCCATCCCTCCACCAGTGCCCATTCTCCACCACCAATGATCCCAGTATCCCTCCCACCCCC
>JAOXYA010493347.1:0-15153 GCA_028565675.1 Sorex palustris | reverse complement strand
TTTTCAGCCATTACGACTGTTGGGGGGTAAATTCTAAACAATGATGGTGCATCTTTTGTCGAAATAATGAATGTAATTTAGGGGGAAGCTGGAGGGGGCGGGGGGCTTGGAGCGGGCTGCTGGCTGCCGTCCCTGCCCCCCTCCCCTCCGAAGGCAGCCCGGGCCAAGTGCTAACCAGGACCTGCTGTGGGCTGACGTCAGGACAGAGGCCCTTGGGGCTGCCTTTGATGTTTTCCAGGCCTGTGGGGGTGCAGGGGTGCTGAGTGGCGGTCTGGGAATGCGGGACCCCGGAGCTCGTCTCCCAGCAGGCTGTCTGGCGGGTGGGGTGGGCTGCGCTGTGCGTGGCCCTTCACACACACCCCCCATTATTCCCCCCCTTCCCCAGGCCTCTGCTCTGGGGGCGTCTCCTCAGCCAGGCTGTTTGCATGGGCCTGTGCCTTGCTAGGGGACTCTCAGGGTCTGTTGTTTGATAGGGACACACATGGTCTCGGTCTCAGTCTCTCTCTGTCTGTCTCTGTCTGTCTCCCCCCCTACCCTCCCCCCCAACCCCCACCCCCTCTGTGCTCAGCCCAGCAATGCAGACTCGATGGTTTGGTGCTCGGGGCCATGAGTGCCACACCTGGGGTGCCCTGCCCCTGGTGCCTTACTCCATCCCTTGATCTTCAATGTCTTCCTCTTGGCAGGAGAGGCTCCCCCCCGAGCTGTGAGTGCCCGGAGCCGGATGGCCGCGGTCTCTGTACGACAGCTGGGCACCGGCAGAGCTTTGCAGGGTCTCCACAGCCTCTCTGCACACGCATGTTCTGGGCCAGGACTTGAGGGACATGTTCTTTGTTGAGGGCCACACCCGGCAATGCTCAGAGGGTTCCTCCTGGCTCTGTGCCCAGGGGTCACTCCTGGCGGTGCTCAGGGGATACACCCATATGGGGGAGTCAGGGATCGAACCCGGGTCGGCCTCTTGCAAGTTGAGTGCCTGCCCCGCTGTGCCAACGCCCCAGCCCCCGTGGGACGCGCTCTTGTGTGCTAGTTTTCCTGCAGGGCCACATGTGGGGGTGCAGGGGAGAGGAGCCACTGCTCCAGACTCTGTGATCGGGGGTCAGTCACTCTGGATGGTTCTCAGGGGATCTGACCGGATCTAACTGCACGCCGAGCCTGTGTTCGCCCGGCCGTGGAAGGTTTGCTCGGAGCCGGGCCCTGGACTCAACCAGGTTGGCCTTGGCGGGGCCTGAGTGCCTGGCCAGGCTGTGGGGGTGGGGGGTTCTGCCGCAGGCGAGCTCGGTGGTGGAGGGTGCTTCCTGGAGTTCTGGGTCAGGGGTCCCAGGGTCTGGGGGGGCTGCAGCCCCCATCTGCGCCCCCTGTCTGGAGAAGCGCTTGGAACACAGCCAGACTCCTCTCTGGGGGCCAGACCCTGGGCCCCACGCTTCCTGGGAGGTCCTGCCGGGTGCAGCCGCCCCCTGGCAGGATTTGGGGTGGGGGTGGGATTTTGCCACAGGGTTTGGGGGCTCCTGAGTGGGGCTGGGAAGAGGCTGGGCTTGGAGCTGGTCGCCTTGGCTTGGCTGCAGATGACTTGTTTGATCTCAGACAAATCCCTTCATGCCTGGGGGCCTCAGTTTACCCAACTGTTGTACTCAGGGGTTGGATGGAAGTTGCCCGACGGGGTGGGGCGGGGGGTTGCCGCATGGGCAGGGCCCTGGGCTGTGGGGGTGTCGGGTGCGGGGGCGGGGTTCTCAGTCCTGCACTGGAACTTCCGCAACCCCCCCACTGAGAGGGTGTGGGGGGCTTGACCACCCCTCTACCTCTTGCCCAGCCCTCTGACCACGTTGGGATGTGATCGCAGGCCAGGGGCTTCCTGCTGCTGCCACTGTTGGGGGGACCCTGGTTCTTGGGCAGTAGCTCCACATGCAGACACCTGGGCGCACGGCCCACCCCTTGGGGCCGGGATTTCATGGGGTGTTTGGAAAGGGCTAGAGGCCAGGGCCCTCACCCTCCTCTTCCTCCTCTCCTGGCCGGGCTCCCCGTGGGCCAGAGGCTGCTGTGCTTTATGGTGGATGCTGTGGGTGGCCCGTTTCTCCTCGAAGGAGGGGGAAGCCCGTCCCCTTCCCTGCCCACACCTACCCTGATGGGTGGGTGGGGCTGCTGTCACGGGGCTGCAGTACCTGCGTGGGCCGCAAAAGAGGCCGGGTCATTCCTGCTCACGGCGGTCACCATGCCACCCTCCCCACCCTGCTGTCACCTCCGCCCGTCTCCTCCACCCTTTGTTCCCCTCTTGGGGTGCAGCCCCCTCCCCTGGCCTGGCCAGAGTTGACCCCTAGTGCTGTGGGCCTCGTGCAGAACCAGGTACCAGCCTGGAAGCTTGGCTCGCCCCAGTCCCTCGCGGGTCCTCGGGACAGTTGGGTCTTGGGCGGCCTGGCATGTCTCCGAAAGCTGTGGTGGGACCATCCGGCGGGCGGGCACTGGCCTTGGGTCAATCCCTGACCTCTCAGACGGTCCTCTGAGCACTGCCAGGAGGGAACCCTGAGTGCAGAGCCAGGAGTCAGCCCTGAGCACCGCCCGGTGTGACCAACAAATCAAAGAGGGTCAAGGAGAAAGGAAAGCTTCACTCCTGTGCTAGAGGACACTGGCTGCTCCTGGGCTGGGGCACTGGGCACTGAGGGCGGGGACGGGGGTTGGGGGGCTGCAGGGTCTGGTGACTCATGGCTACCTCCTTGGCTTTTTTTATTTGAGGGGGGGGAGTCCCACACCCGGTGATGCTCGGGGGTTAGTCCTGGCTCAGCACTCAGGAATTACTCCTGGGGGGTCTGATGTCAGGGATCGAACCCGAGTCAGCGTGTTGAAGACACTGCACAACTAGTTGCTCTGCTCCCCCCCCCCCTTGGCTTGTGGCCACGTCTGTCCCCTCCATGAGCACCAATGCAGGATCATTTCACAGTTGCTCTGAGTTACCTGCAAACGTGGCTCCATGTCCTGGATCATGGAGGTGGGGGGTGAGGGGCGCGGGGCTCTGCCCCGCTGCTGACGCAGACCTTTCCTGGTCTGCCGTGGGTGTGCAAAGCCCCGTCCCCTAGAGAGCCCACGCGTCCACCGGCCCAGAGGGCTGCCTGTCCCTGCCTTGCAGCTGGAGGGGAGGCCTCAGTGGTGCCCAGAGGCGACCTGGCTCTGTGCTTAGGAATCGTGTCCCAGGGCCCCTGTGCGGTGACAGGGGTTTCAGCCTAGGTCAGGTGGGACTTGCCAGGCATGTACATGCCCTATCCGTCTGTCCATCCCCGGGCGTGAGCGGTCCTGGGTCTGTCTTCCAGCGGCTGCTGTCCCGCAGCGCCCCCTAGCGTCAGGGTGCCGCCTGCGCGCGGCTCCCGGCCCTCCCTGACCCTGCCCGTTGGTGTCCCCCTTGCAGGCGCGCACGCCTCCCTCATCTTCATCAAGGAGCCTTCCTCCCAGGATGCGCTGCAGGGGCGCCGGGCGCTGCTGCGCTGCGAGGTGGAGGCGCCGGGCCCCGTGCACGTGTCCTGGCTGCTGGACGGGGCCCCGGTCCACGACACGGAGCGCCGCTTCGCGCAGGGCAGCAGCCTGAGCTTCACCGCCGTGGACCGCCTGCAGGACTCGGGGACCTTCCAGTGCGTGGCTCGGGATAACAGCACCGGAGAGGAGGCCCGCAGCGCCAACGCCACCTTCAACATCAAGTGTGAGGGCCCGCCCCGCCCCGTCCCCTGCCTGCCAGTCCCGGGTGCAGTCCCCCAGGAGCGGGTGGGCCACCCTTCTGTCCACCCCAGGGCCTGACGCAGGCCTGGCCAGTGCTCTGTTGCAGGTTCCAGCCCTGGCCCTTGCGGTTTATTCTTTTTTTTTTTTTCTCTTTGGGTCACACCCGGCAATGCACAGGAGTTACTCCTGGTTCATGCACTCAGGAATTACTCCTGGCGATGCAAGGCAAACGCCCTACCTGTTGTGCTATTGCTCCAGTCCCACTTTGTCTCTTTTTTTTTTTTTTTTGCCTTTTGGGTCACACCCAGCGATGCACAGGGGTTACTCCTGACTCTGCACTCAGGAATTACTCCTGGCGGAGCTTGGGGGACCATATGGGATGCTGGGAATTGGACCCGTGTTGGCTGCATGCAAGTCAAACACCCTACCCCATTGTACTATCGCTCCAGCCCCGTAGGGGCGGTATTATTCTTTTGTTTAATAGACCATGCTCCAGGGATCACTCCTACCCGGCCCAGGGGACCAGAAGTGGTGTCTCAGATTAAAAACGTGTGCAAGCCTTCCTTGCTGCACTCTCTCTCCCTCCTGGTCCCCAGAGATCTTTTTTTTTTTCCCAACAGTTTCTTTGCTTTCTTCAGACTTGTTTAATTATTTTATTTATTTATTTTTTTTAATTTTTTTTTACGGAGCGGGGAGCCATTCCTGGTGGTGGTCAGGGATCAGTCCCAACACTTGGGACCAGATGTGGTGCCAGGGATTTGAACCAGGGTCTTGGATACACTGCTGCATACATGTTAAGTGCATTTCCTTCCTGTGCTATCTCTCCAGTTCAGTTAGCACGGTAGTACTGTCCTCCCGTTGTTCATTGATTTGCTCGAGCGGGCACCAGTAACATCTCACAACAAATTGCGAGACTTCTTGTTACTGTTTTTGGCATATCGAATACATCACGGGTAGCTTGTCAGGCTTTGCCATGCGAGCAAGATACTCTCGGTAACTTGCTGGGCTCTCCTAGAGGAGTGGAGGAATCGAACCTGGGTTGGCCGCATGCAAGGCCAACGCCCTACCTACTGTGCTATCGCTCCAGTCCAATTAAAAAATTTTTTTCACCGTACCTGGGATAGAATCCGGGACCTCACACGCCAGCTCCTTGGCTCCTTCCTTCAAATCTTTTTTTCTTTTCCTTTTATTTATGGGCACACCTAGCAGTGCTCAGGGCTTGTTCCTGGCTCTCTGCTCAGGAATCACTCTTTTTTTTTCTTTCCATTTTGGATCATACCTGGCAGTGCTCAGGGACTGTTCCTGGCTGTGCACTCAGGAGTTCCTCGTGCTGGTGCTTGGGGGACCATGTGGGATGCCGGGTACCTGCCATACTATTGCTCCAACCCCCCTCTGCCTTTGGATTTTCTTGAGCCTCTGTATCTGCCGGACACTCGAAAACATCTAGGGCAGAAGGCCACATGCTGGGAGCCCCGTCTGAGCCTCTGGGGAGTGGCAGCCCACCTTGTCCACGCCCCTCACTCCCTGCTCCCCTACCTCTGTAGGGATCGAGGCGGGACCCGTGGTCCTCAAGCACCCAGCCTCGGTCTCTGAGATCCAGCCCCGGACGCAGGTCATGCTACGCTGCCACGTGGATGGCCATCCTCGGTAAGGAGTGGCCGGGGCGGGCAGGGGCTGGAGCAGGCTCTGCACAGGTTGAGACGTTTCTCCTGACCCCAGATGGTCCCAATCCAGAAACATCATCCTACAACCTCCCCTGAGGCTACCCCATGCCAGCCCCAGGGGCCCTGGGTTGGGGTGCCATAGCCTCTGGGCAAGTCTAGAATACCTTCTTGGTTCTGACCCCCAGACGGTCACTGTCACTGTCCTCCCATTGTTCATCGATTTGGCTTGAGCGGGCCCAGTAACGTCTCCAGTGTGACACTTGTTACTGTGTTTGGTATATCGAATACGTCACGGGGAGCTTGCCAGGCTCTGCCATGCGGGCGAGATACTCTGGGTAGCTGGCCAGGCTCTCTGAGAGGGGCGGAGGAATCGAACTCGGGTTGGCCATGGTTGGCCGCTTGCAAGGCAAACGCCCTACCCTCTGTGCTATCACTCCAGCCCGCCTCCGGTCGGTGCCTAGCCCTTCTCTCTCCCGGTCTCCACTACTGCTGTGTAAAACGCAGGCGGCTGGCCACCCCAGCGTGCCCCCTTCTTCTGCCCCTTTCCCGCTGACTTCTGGCTGTCCCCACATCTTGCTGCTGGCCTCTGATTGTTCCCCACATCTTGCCACCGCCACCCCCTCCCCCCGCGACCCTGCAGGCCCACCTACCAGTGGTTCCGCGATGGGGTGCCCGTCTCGGACGGGCAGAGCAACCACACGGTCAGCAGCAGGGAGCGGAACCTGACCCTGCGGCCAGCCGGGCCCGAGCACAGCGGCGTCTACGCGTGCTGCGCCCACAACGCCTTCGGCCAGGCCTGCAGCACAGAGAACTTCACCCTGACCGTGGCAGGTGAGCCGGGGCGGGCAGCAGGAGTCGCAGGGAGGTTGGGAGGGCCGGGCAGGTGGCCCCTGGCAGCTCTGGTGTCCCTGCTGCCGCTCGCCCCGCAGATGAGAGCTTTGCCAGGGTGGTCCTGGCGCCGCAGGATGTGGTGGTGGCACGGAACGAAGAGGCCATGTTCCACTGTCAGTTCTCCGCCCAGCCCGCCCCCAGCCTGCAGTGGGTCTTCGAGGATGAAACTCCCATCGGGAACCGCAGTCGGTAAGGCTCGAGGGGGGCGGGGGTCCACTCTGGCGAGGGGCTGCGGGGACCCCCCTGCACTGAGGACTGGCTGCAGGCCTGGGTCTGTACGTGCGCTGCCACATGCAGCCAGCAGGTGGCAGTAGAACATCTTGCCTTTTGGGCCCCGCAGAGGAAGGACTTTTTCCACTTGGCACAAAAGGGACCGTGAGTGAGTGGTGGCTCGGCTCGGCCCAAGGCATCCAGGCATGGAGGGGTGCAGGGGACCTGCTTAGGAAGGCTCCAGGTCGCAAGATTCACACACACACACACACACACACACACACACTCTCTCTCTCTCTCTCTCTCTCTCTCTCTCTCTCTCTCTTCCAGAAGGTGCTGGGAGGAGCCAGCCCTTCTCTCAAGGACCTCACAAGACCACCCATCCTTGTGGGTGCCCTAGGTTGGGGGGCTCGGACTCCCCTCCTCCCCCCACTGCAGCCCTGAGGACCCCTCGCCGGTTTCTCTGCTGACTGCTGAGGGGGGCTTCTGTGTCCTCCCCTGCACTTGGGACTAGTCCATCTCTTATGGGTACCTCGCTGGGTCTCACACCAGCACGGCGCCCTCCCCCGCGCCCCTGGGCACTGCTCCCCGCTGACCTCACCCCCCTCGCTCTCTCCACACTCCAGCCCCCCGCACTTGCGCAGAGCCACCGTGTTCGCCAACGGCTCCCTGCTGCTCACCCAGGTCCGGCCGCGCAATGCCGGCGTCTACCGCTGCGTGGGCCAGGGGCTGAGGGGCCCGCCCGTCGTACTGGAGGCCACACTGCACCTGGCAGGTGGGTCCTGGGCCTGGCGGGGAAAGACAAAGCGGGTGGGAGGGGGACACAGGGTCAGTGGGTTTGCTGCCACAAAGGGTCATAGGCTCCCCCCGAGCGAGCCTTGAGCACCCTGAGACGTGCTGAGTGGGGCCCCGTTTCCCTTCTGCCCACGCCCCCCGCAGAGATCGACGACCTTTCCCCCTTGGAGCCTCGGGTCTTCACGGCTGGCAGCGAGGAGCGTGTGGCCTGCTCGCCCCCCCGCGGTCTGCCAGAGCCGCAGGTGTGGTGGGAGCACGCGGGGGCCCGGCTGCCCGCCCACGGCAGAGTCTACCAGCAGGGCCACGAGCTGGTGTTCGCCAGCACCGTCGAGAGCGACACCGGGGTCTACACCTGCCACGCTGCCAACCTGGCTGGCCAGCGGCGACAGGATGTGAATGTCACCGTGGCCAGTGAGTGTTTCCCAAGGGGGTGGCCCCAGGAAGTCCTGGGAGCCGGGTGTGAGGGAACGGAGACTCCCCCCGCTCAGGTCTGCGGGCTAGGTGATGGGGGCTGCAGGGGGGGGCTGGAGGGAGGTAGGCACCAATGGGCATCTGGAGACGGGTCCTGCTCCGGGCCCTGGGCCTGTGGCCACCCTGGGGACCCACTTCCCCTTGCTAAGGCTCTGTCTCTTTGTCCAGAGATGGCTTAATAAGTCCCTTCATCCACACTAAGGGGTCAGAAAGAGAAATTCTATTCTTTACTTCTAATAAAGAGGTAAAGTCAAGTTGTTTCTTGGGGCTGGAGCGATAGTCTGGAAGGTAAGGCGCTCGCTCGGTCCTCGGCATCTCATGTGGTCCCCTGAACACCACCAGGAGTGAGTCATGAATGCAGAGCCAGGAGTAAACCCTGAGCACCGCCGGGCGTGACCCAAAAACAATAAAGCAAGAAAAGATGTTTGTCTCTCTGCTTTGGGAAGGTGATGGTGGACAGTTTAGAGGCGGTGATTTTGTTTGAAATACCTGGAAGATTTCTCCCACTATGGGGCCAGAGCGATCCTCACAGGGAGCGAGGGGTTAGGTGCTTGCCTTCTTGGGGCAGGTTTGATCTCTGGCACTTAGATGCCCCAATAGCACTGCCAGGAGTCACTCCTGAGCGCAGAGCCAGGTGTAGTCCCTGAGCATCCCAACACTCAGACAACACGCACACAAAGACTGTATTCTTTGACTTTTTTTTTTTTTTTTTGCTTTTTGGGTCACACCTGGCAATGCACAGGGGTTCCTCCTGGCTCTGCACTCAGGAGTTACTCCTGGCGGTGCTCAGGCGACCATATGGGATGCTGGGGATCGAACCCGGTCAGCCGCATGCAGGGCAAATGCCCTACCCGCTGGGCTATCGCTCCAGCCCCGCAATGCAGTTTTTCAATGTTGTGTGTTTTTAAATAATTTTTTTGGGCAAGGGATGTTTGGGCCACACCTGAAGGTACTCAGGCTTACTCCTGGCTCTGCACTCAGGGCTCACTCCTAGAGGGCTTGGGAACCATACAGAGTTCCGGGGATTGAATCCTGGTTGGGCCATGTGCAAAGCAAGTGCTCTTCCCATTCTACTATGGCTCCAGAACCTTAACTGGATGTCTTAACCTCTTGATAGCTCAATGCCTGAGTCTTTGTAGATAAAGATTTGCTCACTGAAAAAATATATACACTTTATACAGAATTGTAAAATGTATTGTTAACTGAGATCTGAGTTATAAAAGGAAGTGGGAGAAGATAAACACTTTGTACAGGTTCCCTGAGCAGGAAAAAGTATAGCGGGTAGGACATTTGGCCTAAATGAAGCTGACCAGGATTCAGTCTCTACTAGCCCATATGGTCCCCTAGCCCACCAGGAATGATCCTTGAGTAGTTAGGAATGAACCCTTGAACACAGCCTGGTGTGGCTCAACACCCTCTTCCAAAATTAAAAAAAATTAGCACAGCGGTAGGGTGTTTGCCTTGTGCGCAGCCAACTGGACTGACCCAGGTTCAATTCCTCTGCCCCTCTCGGAGAGCCGGGCAAGCTACTACTGAGAGTATCTCGCCCTCAGGGCAGAGCCTGGCAAGCTACCCCTGACGTATTTGATATGCCAAATACAGTAACAACAAGTCTCACAATGGAGATGTTAATGGGCCCACTCGATGAGCAAATCAATGAACAATGGGAGGACAGCCTCTTAATGATTATTCAGTGCCATATTCTCCTCTTAAAGGAGTATTATTCCTGATTCTGTACTCAGGAATTACTCTTGGCAGTGTTGGGGGGACCATATGGTATGGTAGGGATCAAACTTGGGTCTGCTGTGTGCAAGGCAAATAGTCTACCTGCTGTACTATTGCTCTGGCCTTTAAGGAGCATTTTTTTTTTAAATTTTTATGTTTTTGGTCCCCCAGCACCACCAGAAGTGATCCTCCTTCCATAGAACCAGGAATGAGCTATGAGCACTAAAGGGTATGGCCTCCCCCCAGAAAGAGTATATATTCTTGGTTAATATTATCAGCCATTTTCTTTTCAAGGGCCTTGTATCTTTTTGGGTTTGAGGCCATATCCTGCTGTGTTTCGGAATTACTCCTGGCTCTGTACTCCTCATGGGCTTGGGGATTATATTAGGTGCTGGGGATTGAACCGAAGTTGGCTTTGTACAAGGCAAATGCCCTACCCCCTTTGTGGCCCCACGCCTTGTATCCTTTGGCAAATGATTTCACATATAATTTTAAAATCTCTAAAATGAAAGATGGAATAAATAGCAGTACTCCTCATTAAAAATATAATAAAAAATTAAAAAAATAAAATGAAAGATTGTATTTATATCCTTTCTTTATTTGGGGATGTAGCTCAACATAGAACATTTGCCTTGCATGTGTGAGGCCCTGGGTTTAATGCTGGTAGAGCTAAAATAAGATACAATAAGTAGACACAGCCTCTCCGTGACACCTTCTACCTCTTAAAAAATGTAAGATTTAACAAGCTGAAGTATTAGAGTAGATATATTAGCTAGATAGTATTTTGAGATCTGGATAAATTTATGATTTTAAATTTTTTGTAACTTGAGCTCTTAGCTCCATGAAATTCTACAACTTTTAACACCAGAAACTCTTCATTTCAGTATGTAAAAATTTGCATAGGTACCTGAGTATCCTAAAGGCATTTTCATATCCATCTCATTCCTCACTGATATGTTGTGAGGTAGTCAGGGTAGAGGTGTAGCTTCAGTTGTACAGATCGGAAAACTGGGAAGGGCCCAGAGGAATAGCATCATGACTTTTCTACTGGAGGCTATATCGGCCCCTGGGGGCCCCTAAGATATTAAGGGGGCCACAGGTAAAAATAACACAAATGGGGAGCCACAGGAACTGCTATTAATATTTTGACATACTTCTCAATTTTGTACTTGTAGTTTTATACACTCTGCTGAGATGTTATTCACATGGCATACAATTCATTCGTTGGAGTATACCCAGCTCAGTGGTTTCTACTGTATTCATTGAGGTATACAGCTTTAACCACAATCACTTTTAGGATATTTTTATCATTCCCAGATGAATCCCTGTACCCATTCACTTTGTTATTTTTCTCCAACCACAGGCATCCACTAATCTGTTTTCCTTCTTTGTAGATTTGCTCTTTCTGGGTATTGTATTTCATATAAGTAAAATGAAAGTGTCTAGACTTTCCTTTTGTTTTAAAAATTGAATGACAAAATTACTCAACATTCAGTTTCAGGTATTCAGTGTTCTAACACCAGGCCTTCGCCAGTGTCTGCATCCCTCTAATGTCCCTAGTTTCCCTCCGCCAAATAGCCTGCCTGTCAGGTAGGCACTTTTTTCTTTTCCCTTACTGGCTTTGGCAAGGCATGGTATTTTCTTTTTTGAGGGGAGGGGTGTTCCGTCCCCCAAAATGAAGTGCTTAGGACTTTCCTGAATCTGTGATTAGGGATCATCTGTGGCAGTGCTGGGAAACCAATATGGTGCTGGGGTGAATCCAAGATGGCTGCATGCAGGTTGCACCTTACCTGTTGTACTATCTCTTCCGTAGGAATAGAATGTTTCAAGAATGTTTCATCCATGTTGTACAGTAGATCAGAATTTCTCTCCCCTTTTTTTCTTGTTATTCCATTTTTATGGTTACATTTTGTTCATCAGTTTATCAGGTAGTGAACTTTGGAGTTACATCTAATTGTTAGCTACTATTAGTATCACGTTACAAACATTCAGTTTTTGTTTGATACGTGCTTTCATTTCTCTTAGGTACATTCCTAGGAGTGGCTTGCTGAGTGATATTGTAATTGCCAGACTGTTTGCTGAAGTGGATGCTTCACTCTGCATTCTCATCAGAAGGAGGGGAGGTCTTAGTTTCCCCATATCTTCACCAAGCGGTTACTCACTTTTTTAGTCATTACGTGTGGGAAGTGGTATTTTATTATAATTTGGATTTCTCATCTGATGATCGCTGTTGATCATCTTTCATGTGTTATTTGATTGTTTGATTTCTTAACAGTGACCTCTGGGTCTTTGCCCATTTTTAATTGAGTTACTGATATTTTTGAGTTGTAGGGATTATTGTTGAATACACAAATTCCTTATTTGGGTTATTTTTTGCAACTTTTTTCTTATGTTCTGTGGTCTGCCTTCCTTCCTTCCTATAGTTTTATTTAGAGAAATGTAAGAAAAATCAGAGAGCGAGAAAGTACACAGTACAGATTGTGCTGAGGACAACAGAAAATAGGCTCGTCTCACTTTCTTGATGACCTTGAAAGGACAAATTTTTTAAAAAGTTTTCTTATAGTTTAGGTAACATGAGTGAAATAGTGTTAAAATTTCTTATACAAAGTTACTGATCCACCAAAGTGCCCTTGATCCTTCACCACCATCCTTAAGGCAACTATTTTTAAAATGTGCATATGAAATAACTGTGGTCTGAATTCTTCCTACATCATATAGTTTAAATCTTCTGATGTAGGTCTTAGAAATGAAATTTTTTATGTAAATAAAGTTCCATAATTGGACTAAATATACCCAAATATTGTCTTTTTAACGACATAATTTAATGTTTTTTTGTGTTTGTCTGGTATTAGGGCTCAAACCCAAGGCCTGGCATCAAATACATGCAAGACATGTATTCTACCAATTAACCCCTGACCCTACTACATTTTGTAAATAAACCGAATAACAGAATGTTTCTACACTAGTCATCCATGTCCCACTGGTGCTGTATGCCTGTTCATAAACACTGAAGACACAATTTAAAACATTTTAAAAACAGTTCATTTACTTCTGGCAGCACTGAGTTTTGCCCTAGGCTACAATGAGCGGCAGATTAGAAATAATATATCAGGATTCCTAGAAGCAGATTGATTGAGAGCTGCTAAGAACTGACTGCAGACAGTTGTAAAAGAGCAATAAAAACATCTATTAGGCAACCCTTGCAGTAGAAACATCTACTGGACAACCAAGATTTTGTCTTATTATTAGAATCTCTTATAGCGTGAGCATTCATCATGATGATCATTTTCTCATTAAGAAGAAATGTACTGTGTGGGGTTTCTTTGTAAGTAAAATGATTTCTTATCAAAAGTAAATAATGTTATTCAGTAAATGAGATGTGAAATAAATATGCATATTGCCCTCCCCCCAAAAAACATTTAAAGAATTAAGTTAGTTTACTGTTTGTTCTTTGGTTATTTGTGCCTTCGGTGTCCTGTCTAAGAAACAGTTTATTGCTTTGCACGTGGGAGCTCTGAGGTCAGTTGTTCACATTGCTGTTCTATCATGCTCTGCCAGAAGGACCTCTGAGCTGAGCTGGGAATAGCTTTCCTCCCTTAATACTGCAGAATGAAATTCTACCCCCTCCCAACAAAACAAACAAAGGAATGAAAGAAAGGCAGCCCTAAATAATTATTAAGTCAAAGTCAGAAATATTTCTACATGAAATTGTTAAATAAGAACATTTTGATATAACATAGATGAAGAAAAAGAAATTCTTACTGGTGTTGAATGAAACATCGTTATTCAAGGACCTGGTTTGTTATAAAATCAGAATTTCCGAAACTTTTGGGGACTTCTGCACTTATGTTTTCTTCCAGGAACTTATTCATTCTGGCTCTGGCATTTAAGTCTTTGATCCATTTTTTAAAACATGATGTATATGGGCAGAGAGATAGCACAGCAGGTAGGGTGCTTGTCTTGCATGTTGCCGACCCAGGTTCAATTCCCAGTGCATTATATGGTCCCCCTAGCCTGCCAGGAGTGATCCGTGAGTTCAGAGCCAGGAGTAAATTCTGAGCACCACAGATGAGCCCCCCAAACAAACAAAATAGTTATGATGTACAGTAGGACTCTATCTTTATACTTGTGCATGTAGATTTCCGACTGTCTCAGCAGTATTTGTTGAAAAGTCTATTCTTTGGGCTGGGGTGTGTGTAGCTCAGCAATAAAGCATTTGGCTGTATGTGTGAGACGCTGTGTTCACTCCTTGACATCTCTCATTCTTTCTCAATACTACATTGCTTTGTATTGAAATGTGAAGTAGTTTTATATAGAAAAATGTAGAGAGAAGACAGAATAAGAGAGAGAGAGAGAGAGAGAGAGAGAGAGAGAGGGAGAGAGGAAAGAAACAAAGTAATCATAGGTTGTGATATGATGGGGGCAACAAAGAAAGAGACTATTGAAATTTTTATTGTAATTTTTTTAAATTTTTAAAAATTTATTTTATATTTTTTATTTATTTTATAAATATTTTCTTTTTATTTTATAAAATTTTTTTATAAAGTTGTTCACAATAATTTGTTACATTTAATATTCCAACACCACTCCCACCACCATATTTTGAATGTTTCCACCCTGACTCCCAACTCTTGCCCCCAACGCAGGGCTAAATAATTTATTTTGTATTGCTTCTTCTAAATCATCCACTAAAAATGATCCAATAAAAGTTCCTTAGAGGAAAGTCTGTGACTATTGTTGTATTTCACCCTGGAGCCATTAAGCCTCTATAAAAGAATGTGGCCACGCACTCCAAGAGTTCTAAACTTTTATTTATTTATTTTTCTTTTGGGGTCACACCCGGCGGTGCACAGGTGTTACTCCTGGCTCATGGACTGAGGAATTACTCCTGGCGGTGCTCGGGGGACCATATGGGATGCTGGGAATCGAACCCTGGTCAGGCTGTGTGCAAGGCAACTGTCCTACCCACTGTGCTATCGCTCCATCCCTAGAAGTTCTAAAATTTTAAATAAAGTTATATAGCTGAGGTTAATTAATTTATTTTTTTTACTGGATGGTGACTTTGGGGTTTGGAGGCACCTCTATGGTGTATCATTCTGTACTCTCTTCCGAGAGACTTATTTCTGAGTCTCTGGATCATGGCTGTTAGTGAGATTATATGGCACCAGAGGCAGTTTCTGGGTGTGACTGCCAGGCTACCGGAAACAGGGAGATGGGGGGAGGTCTCCTATTTCCGACTTGGTCTGATGCTGGAGATTTCAGTCACAAGTCTCACATACCTGGTTTTTTTTTGTTTTGTTTTGTTTTGTTTTTTAGCAGATTTGCTTATAGGTAAGGCTCATCCAAGTCTGTGCAGATCAACTGGTTGTATTTAAATTTTAAACCAGCAAGTGTGATGAATTGGACTTGTTCTTTTCCAAGGTTATATTGATTACTCTAGGCTACCTGTCTGTCCAGAATAATTTTAGGATCAACTTGTTCATTTTTGTAAAAGCTGGAAGCTGGGAGGGCTGGTGATACGGTAGCTCAAGTGTTAAGGACATGAGCTTTTCATGTATGAGGCCCCAGGCTTGACCTCAACACTGCATGACTTCCTGTTACTATTTGAAGGATGCTAAGAAAGATGTTAAAAAGGTAAAGGCCCTCCCGTTGATCATCGATTTGCTCGAGCGGGCCCAGTAACGTCTCCATTGGAGACTTTGTT
>JAOXYA010493339.1:0-15153 GCA_028565675.1 Sorex palustris | reverse complement strand
ACATGTTCCTACAACGAACAGATACCATTGGGCTACGCTAGCACGCAACCGGGATGAATGGAGACGTTACTGGCACCAGCTCGAGTAAATCGATGAATAACGGGGATTAAGTGATTAAGTGATGTGTATATGATATATAAATATGCATAAATACATTTTATAATATTGAGCCATCTATTAAGTATTGGACCAATTAATGATAAATTAATATAAAGTAATGAATAAAAATAAATTTCCAGAAGCCCAGGAATATCTAAGCAGCAAAAGCCTTCATGTGGCAAACCTGAAGTCAATAAGGTTCCCCCTCAATTTGGCACCACACAACATGCCCAACTAAGATGCCATCAATGCTGCCTTTAGGGATCATAGATATATATGCAGATTTCTTTAATCCTCTCTCCTTAAGTGTAACAACTAGAGGAGCAGGGGTTGAGTATTTACCTTCTTCAGGCCAGCTGGGATCTAAGAACTCTAAGAAGTTAGGTGCTGTTTCAACATTTCCCTCCAGGATAAACCTGGTTACTAAAAAAGAACAGAATGCTCTGGCTAATTTCAAAATGACTTTGTTTTCCCTTCACCTGCTGGAGAACTGGAAACATACCTCCTTGAGTTGTACTTTGGGGACCTGGTAAAACTTCTGAAAGCAAATCTCACAATAGCATGGGGATTCTCTCCCCATAACTAGGTCTTGAAGTTTATATGTCACAGTGAGCTTCTTGCAGTTCATTCATTCCCATTTGAAAGGTATTCCTACTGTGGCACTGGTGGCTCCCTTTGGTGAGTCTCTACCCTGATTAGCCTCTACTCCCTGTATTTTTTGCTTTCTTCAAACTTGGGGGGTGAGAGTTTGTTCTCTGTCTCTATTTTGACAGGGGCCATGCTTGCAGAGCCAGCTGCCCTGGAGCCGCTCTATAAGTGCTGGAAACTAATAGTACTGAAGAACTCCCAGAGCTCCCCCAGTGGTGTATTTGGATCATGCTGGTTGTCTGAAATCAAACCCAGATCAAACACATGTTAGGCATGTGCTATCAGCTTGTGCTATCATAATAGCATGTTTGGTATCTGCTATCTTTTCAGACTTGCCTCCACTTTTACGGATCTGGAACAGTTATTTATTTTTCAGACTATTCTGTAATATACCTCTGACAATTAAATATAATCCTCTCTACCAATGAGGTAGAAGTTTTAAAACAAAGGAAAGGATTATAAAGACTGGAGAGAGAGAGCAAAGGATTTAAGATGTTCACTGTCTTTGAATGTGGTAAACCTCAGTGGACCCCTAACATGTCATGGTTCTCTGAACACTACTGGCAGTAGGCCCAGAGCACTGACAGGTGTGATTGAACTCCATTACCCCCATATTCCCAGCCCCCCAAAAAGCAATGGATTTTTAATGAATAATTTTCAGAAACTCTGCTAGGTCCCAAACTTAGAGGTAGTTAGTAACTATATTTTAACAATAGATTAGTTAAGTTCAGGCCAAAAATACATAAAATACCAAATAATAAAGCAGTTTAAATAGAAAAGATATTCAATAATAAAACAATCTAGATTTTAAGCAGAAGCATTTATTTGTATATAATTATAATAGTAGTTGTTGTTTAGCTTATTCTTCCAATGTCATGATCATAATAAATTTGATTAAAAACCCAATATACTCAGGTTTCTTCATTAAATGGGTATTTGATCATTGTATAATTGAAATACAAGCACAAAATTTGTAAGTCTACAACTGTACCTCATGGTGTTTCACTAATAAAAATTAAAAGGAAACAAAGTACCCTATCTGCTGTACTATAACTCCTGCCCATCAAGTGGTATGTGCTCTCATATAATAAATGCTCTCATTTAAAGCTTATATAATAAAAGTAAAAAGGGAACAAGACCCAAGAGAATGAGATTTTTTAATTAACATCACAGGTAGTTTGGACAGTAGAAGGTAATAATCATGTAACATTTTTACTAGACACTGTTCTAACGTCATAGAGATGCATGTACATATATCTCATTCCATCCTAAAGCAATTCTTCAGAGATCACACTGTAATTTTCATTTTCTAGATGATGAACTGGAAACCCTAAAATATTACATAACTTACCTAGATCGAAAGTGCAGAGCTGGGACTGAGTCCAAGAATTCAATCCTAGAACTGGTGCTCTGATCTTTTAATTTATAATTTTGCTTAGTTGTGAACCATGCCCAGCATTTTTTCTGAGCTGCTTCCAGTCTCTGTGTTTAAGGGCCACTCTGCGCTTAGGGGTGCAGGGAGGGATCATACCCGAGTCAGCCACATGTCAGGCAAGCGCCTTAACCCTTGCACTATTAACTATCATGATCCATGAAATTCCTACACATCAGAGCCTTTCCTCACACTAACAGTACTATTTGCAGATAAAACATAAAACTTTTGCACTTTTCATAATAGATTTCTCCAAAGTTCTGTATATTAATTTAGTGAAATATAGAAAGACACAAGAATAAACCTTCAAAATTCTACTGAGAAATAAAGGACAGAATTGACATGTAGCTTGGCTCTACTGTGCAGATGTTAAATTTGCAGATTGATTTTCAGATTCAAATCTAATACAATCAGGGCTGGAGAGACAATACAGCGGGTGAGGCACTTGCCATATTTGTGGTTGATGCCAAGTTCAACCTCCTCCAATCTGTAGACTGCCAGAAGTGATCCCTGAGAGCAGAGCCAGGAGAAGCCCTGAGCACCACTAGGTGTGCCCCCAAAACACAGACAAAAAATTCCCCCTGGAAACTGACAAGTGGTGAAGGCTGATAAGTCAAAGACCAAATACACCTGTGGAATATTGTGTCTGACTGTGAGAAGAAAGTTGATCAGGGAGGGTGTGGGGAGTGACTGGACTGTTTTCCAGTTTACAAGTGAGCTGGGGGAAGCCTGATAAGGAGGTACCATCCTTGTAAAGTCCAGACTCCACCTTGAGAGTTCTCGGAGGTCGGGTCTGACAAGAGGGCGAGTCTGACATGGAGCAGGCTCAGAGGTGCTTAGGACACAGCTGGAAATCTATTGGTGAGGCTGGAGCCAGGTGACACAGGAGGGGACAGCCGGGCCAATTTGGCTTTTTTGAGGGGGGTGAGGATACAACGGTGATCTTGGCTCTGCACTCAGGAATAACTCCTGGCTGTTCTCAGGATGCCGGGGATGCCAGGGATTGAAGTCTAGTCGCTGTACTATTGCTCTGGTCCCAGTGCATATTATTTTTGTCAGTGAATCTTTATCTTTGTATTTTTTATAATGTGGGAGTACTGCTATCTATTCAGCCATTGATTAAACTGAGTGAACTGGGCGTGAACTCCACATTACTTTTTTACTATTCTGAATGTTTTTTATTTTGTTATTATTTTATTATTTTTTATCCCCATGAAATACAGTTGTAAAGCTTTCAAAAAGTTTTTCAAAAAGTTTGAGTTTCAGTCACACAATGATTGATAACAAAACCCTACGTCAGTGCACATCTCCCATCACCAAGGTCCCCACTATCCCCCCACCCCTCCCCTCCCCCTGCCTCTATGGCAGACAATCTCCCCCCTACTCTCTTTTGTATTGCCTGTAATGAATATCATAAGATGATGCAACTGTGCCCTCCTGGAATTCTAAACTTTTAGATAATAGGACCTGGAGAAATCTCTGCAGTGAGTTGCTGGTTCAGAGATTCTTTTGTGTGACTCTGGATCATGGCTGTTAAGGAGTTTACGTAGCAGCTGGAAGCAACTTGTGGACGTGACTTCCAAGGGTCCCGGGGACGGGGAGATGAGAAGGACAGAAGTAATGTGGAGTTTATGCCCAATTCACTCAAGGACCAGCCCATCCCCTATACCTTGAGGCCTGGACTTTGTCGTCACTGAACCCGTGTACTTGCACTTCACATTGGGTTCTGGTAATTGGTGGCCACCATGTTCTTAGGGGGCAGGTGGATGGACGACGCCTGTCTCCATCTGAGACACCCCGGTGAAATCAGCCTGGCTTAAAGTACAGAGGCTCCTCTGCAGCAAGCTTCTCGGTTTTGGAGATTATTTTTTGTGTTTCTGGATCATGACCATGACCCTTGTTTCCATCTTTTCCAGAGAAATAAACTGTTGACATATGGGCTGCTAGCCCTAACTGCGGCTTTTGAACTCTTTGGGCATTTATGGATCTCTGAAATAAGGTCAGTAAATAAGCCTGTATAGCTGAGTTTGTGGTTTGTGGGTGTGGCTCTCCCATACCTAACTTTTGGCTGTCTAATTTCTTTGTAAACATGGACTCAAGTTTTTGTGATCTGGCCAAGGCACAGTGGCAATTTGGGGGTATCAGGAAGTCCGAAGGCACCATCAGGCTGCTAATGCACTCGCCTCGCAGGTACAGGTTGACCTGCTGGTGGTACCATAAACCCACCAGTGCATATTTTAATAAGAACTATTGTCTCAGAGATTTAACCCATTTAAGCATCTTTGGGAACATTTCTTTTCCGATTGCGGTTTAGCTAATTAATGTCATTGTTTGCCTTTTATTTGACTATCCATGCAAGTACATGGATGTTTCAGTTCCAATTTTGCTGTATATTATTTTTAGTTTAAGGGTTTTTTTTAGAGGGTCATCCCCCCATCGATGCTTTAGAGTTACTCCTGGCTCCGCACTCAAGAATTACTCCTGGTGGTGCTCAGGGGACAATAGGGGATGCTGGGGATCTAACCCAGGTCAGCCATATGAAAGGTAAATGCCCTGCCAGACAAACTATAGGTCCAGGAATAGGCCCTTACAAAGCTGTACATTTCTTTCTGGTTGAAAAATCAGTTGTCAATGAGGTCTTTCTAGAATTACTCTTTCCATAATTGCCCATGTAAGAAATAGCTTCTCAGGGGCCAGGAAAGTATAGTAGATAAGTCCTTGTATGTGGCAGACCCATTCTTTTTTTCTTTATTTGTTTTTTTTTGTTTTGTTTTGTTTTTGAGGGGGTCACAACCAGCGATGCTTAGGGGTAAACTCCTGGCTCTGCATTCAAGAATTACACCGTGTAGGACTCAGGGGACAATATGAGATGCTCAGGATTGAATCTGGGTTGTTCTCGTGTAAGGAAAGTGCCCTATCTCCTACACTATCACTCCTGACCATTAAGTGGTTTATGCTCTCCTACAATAAATGCTCTATTATAATGCTCTCATATAATAAGGGTAAAAAGAGAGTAAAACCCTACAAAATGAGATTTTTTTCATTTAAATCACAGGTAGTTTGGAAAGTAGAAAGTAATATTGAGTAACATTCTTACTAGGCACTGTTCTAAAGTCATAGATATGCATATACATATCTCTTAATTCCATCCTCAAAGCAATTCTTCAGATATTACACTATTTTCATTTTCTAGATAATAAACTAGAAACCCAAAAATATTACATAACTTACCTAGATCAATAGGGCAGAACTGGGACTGAGTCCAAGAATCCAATTCTAGAACTGGTGTTCAGATCTTTTAATTTTTAATTTTGCTTAGTTATGAACCTTACCCAGAAGTTTTTCTGGGCTGCCTCCAGTATCTCTGCTCAAGGGTCACTCTTTGCTTAGGGGTGCAGGGATCACACCCGGGTCAGCCACATGCCAGGCAAGCGCCTTAATCCCTGTACTATTAACTATGATGAACCATGACATTCTTACACATCTGAGCCTCTCCTCACATTAGCTCTACTGTTTGCAAATAAAACACAAAAGGTTTACACTTATTCATAATAGATGCCCCCAAAGTCCTGCATATTAATTTAGTAAGATATCTAAAGACACAAGAAAATCACGATCATGATCATCCTATTGTTCGTTGATTGCCTCAAACAGGCACCAGTAAAGTCTCGTTCGTCCTAGTCCTGAGATTTTAAAAAGTGCCATAATCAATGCTCTTTCAGGGTTAAGAGAATGAGACCCATCATTGTTACTGGTATTTGGCACATTGAGTACACCACGGGGAGTTTGCCAGACTCTGCCATGTGGGCAAGATACTTTCGGTAGCCTGCTGGGTTCTCCAAAGTAAGAATGAGATAATAAGATGTGCGGCTGCAAATGCGGAGCTGGGTTTTATAGTCTCTGGGTCTTGGCCATTGATGGGATTACCTGGTGCTGGGGGCAGTTGGTGGGTGTGACGTCTGCCTACTGAAAGATGGAGGATCTGGGTGAAGGATGCGCAGCCCCGATCCGAGCAGTCTTGGAGATCTCAGCCCTGGGACCCGCATGCCTGGGTTCCTCTTCCGGTTTCTTCATGCATGAGGCTTGTCCGGACATGTGGAGAGTGGTCTCAGCATGGCTGTGGCTGGTTCTGAAGGTCTTTGGCTGCTGGGGCTCTGCTCAGAGCGGGGAGGAAAACTAAACCCGTCCCCCTCCAAGGGGCCCTGGTGAGGACAGCCAGGAGCAAGGGCAGGAGACTCTGCACCGCTCTCTTATGAGAGCTGGGTTTTATAGTCTCTGGGTCTTGGCCGTTGATGGGATTACCTGGTGCCAGGGGCAGTTGATGGGTGTGACGCCTGCCTACTTGAAGATGAAGGATCTGGGTGGAGTATGCTCAACCCCGATCCGAGCAGGCTTGGAGATGTCAGCCCCAGGACCTTCATGCCAAGAAGAAACCGTCAAAATTCTGCTGTATGAATGATGGACACAGGAGGCATCTGCATATGCTATGCGCAGTCCTAGGCCTGGGGTTCCCCTGCCAGTCAGCAGCACCTGCACAACTGTCAGGGGAGATGAGTGGGTAACAGAACCACAGATGGAAGGAAGGTGGGGATGGGGCTGTCCCAGCACCCACAGGCTCCAGCTGTAGCGGGAGGGCATGAGCAGGAATTTGTAGAGACAACTTCCTCCCTGTGCCCCAAACCCAAGCCTGCTGGGAAGCTTGCACCCTCCTCTTCCTCAGTTTCCCCTTTTACGTGCATATTACTTTTACCATAAGATCTCCCGAGGTGGCTGGGAGGAGAAAAGAGCATCCGTCCTCTGCTGGGACCTGGCCAAGGACGGGACGATAATGGATAGCTGTAAACCAGAGTGGCTGGGCCAGCCTCTATGGGGTACAGAGGCCTGGGGTGTGCCTGGGGTTCTGACTTCCTCCGGGGGCACTTGTAGGGGTACTTCAGCACCTAGCTGGTCACTGGACTGGGACCTGCTGTCAGGGAGGGGCTCACAGAGGAGGGCAGGGAGGCACTTCTCAGGGTTCTGGTCCTCAAACCCCAACCTCCAGCTTCCAGGAACCTGCACACCTAACAGACACTCACCTCTTATCTCACAAGACTCCAGGAAGGAGTTTTACTCTGCTGAGTGATAACACACCCCTGCGATGATCACTTTTTTTTTGGAGTGGGGGGGAGGGAGGGCACACCCCCGTGTTCAGGCCTGACTCCTGCTTGTGCTCAAGGATTATGCCTAGCAGGCTTGGGAGATCATAGAGGGTGCTAGGGATTGAACCCGGGTCTGTGCGTGCAAAACAAATGCCCTCCCCTCTGTCCTATTGCTCTGGCCCTTATTTCTCTTTGTTGGGGTCACCATAACTGGGTGTGCACTATTCTTGACTGTGATGCCCCCAGTGGGTCACAGAACCCCCCAGGGATGGTGATTTGTGTGTGTGTGTGTGTTTGTGTGTGTGAGTCACTCAGTGGTGCTCAGGGTTGACTCCTGGCTCTCTGCTCTGGGGTCCCTCCTGCTGGGACTCAGGGGACCCTCTGCAGTGTGTTGGGTGTGTTGGCTACAGGTGAGGCAAGCACTATCCATGCTGTGTTATTTCTTGGCTCTGGTACCTCTTACACTGTGGTGCTCATAACCCAGTGCTTGGGGTCCAGGCACTCCAGCTGCAGTGCTCATACACACTGGACTGAGAACCGAGGCTCTGCACTCTGTCGTTGTCCATGGGTGGGGGGGTCCCAAATCACAGAAGATTGGGGGCGATGCTCTGTGCATGTGGGCAGCACCAGACATCAACTTACACCCTAGGCTCACATGGCCACTGGGCCATCCCCAGTTCCCACTCCCTGGGTTAATTCTGTGTCTGAGCTCAGTCAGCTCTGCGACCTGAGATAAGTCACTCAACCTCTCTGATCTGCTTAGTTCACTCCCCTGTCAAATGGGGCAGTGCTGAGCCCCTCCCCCCAAAGGTTGCTGTGGGCATGGGAGCCATCACACAGGAGCTCAGGCATTTGTTTTGCATGTGACCTACCCTGGTTCAAATCCCCACCACAAGATAAGGTTCCCCAAGCACTGCCAGGAGTGATCCCTGAGCACAGTGCCAGGAGAAAACCTTGAGCACAGCCAGGAGTGCCCCCAAAGACCAAAATTTATACCAATAGATATAAGGTTCATAGCGCCTTTATGTCACAGATGCGAGAGCTCTTGCTTTGCATGTTGTCAACCCAGGTTTGATCCCTGGCACCACATATGGTCTCCTACGTACCACCAGGAGGGATTCCCTGGGGGCATATCCAGGAGTAAGAGTAACCCCTGAGCATCTCTGGGCATGATTCTACAAGCAAAAAAGTAAATAAATTACATTAAAGTTATAATCAACTCAAGGAGGACCCTCTATTTCTGTTCTTGGTGCTGTCACCCTGGCCAGCAGAATCGGGTTCCTGCTGCTCCACCATTCCTCAGCCTCTCTCCCATCTCTCCCTGGACCAGTCCACACAGACAGAACCTTCCAGGGCACCCTGGGCCAAAGGGCAGGTGCTTGATCTTTTCCTCCTCCTCAGGGAAGTCCCTGTGATATTCCTGCTCTAGGGACCGGGTGGGGAAGGAAGGGGAGTCTCGGGAGAGGGTAGCAGTGGGGTCAGAGTCCCTCCATCTCCTTGCAGCGTGGAACTTCTGTGTCCCAGTCTGGACGCTTGCCACATGCCAGGAGAGAGGGGACCGCAGTGTGCGTCATCTCTACGTGCAGGCAGGAGACGGCTGAGCACCCAGACATTAGGGCTCCCACTCTTGAGGCTTTCCAGGCTGGGATTCCTGTTCTTGGGTGAGTACCCTGCCCCCTTCCAATGGTAGGGATGTAGGTGAGTGTATGAGTGTATGTGCAAGTGTATGTTAGTGTGTGTGAGTGTGAATATGTGTGAGTGTGTGTGAATGTGTGTGAGTGAATATGTGTATGTGTGAATGTGTGCATGTGAGTGTGTCTCTGTGAATGTATGTATAAGTGTATGTGTGAATTTATATGTGAGTCTAAGTATGTATGTGTGTGTGAGTATATAAATGTATGTATGAGTGTGAGATTGTATATGTTAGTGTATGAGTGTACGTGAGAGTGTATGTGAGTGTGTGTGAATGAGGGTGCGTGTGTGTATGTATGTGAATGTGTATGAATGCATGTGTGAGTGAGTGATGTTGCATGTGAGTGTGTGTATGTGAGTGTGTAGATGTGTGTGTATATGGAGGGCAAGATGGCGAGGGAGGGACCGTGCTGCGGGGCCCTGGGCTGGGACAGAGGGTCTTTGGGCTTGTCTGGCAGTTCAGATCGGGGCATGGGAGCAGGAATCTCTGGGAAAGTGATTAGAGGGGGCGCCAGGGGCCAGGGGGCGCCTTTCTCAGGGTGAGACTGGTCTGCCCAATCCCTTCATCCCTTTGTTTCTTTAATTGTAGCCAGGCCAGGATCATGCCCAGCACTTTGGGGGACCCCTCCCCACCATTGCAAGCCTCTCATTGGCAAGGTCTGTGATCTGCCAACTGCATCCCAGCCCCTGATCCCTCCCTCTCTCCTTTCCTTTTTTTCTCTGTCTTTCTTCCTTCCTTTGTTCCTTCCTTCTTTCTTTCCTTCCTTCCTTTCTTTTTATTTCTTTTGGGTTTTGTTTTTGGGTCTCAACTACCAACTGTGACTCCTCAGTGCTTACTCCTGACTCTGTGCCTTAACCCTCCACTACCTCTGGCCCTTCATTTGTTGTTTTTGGTTTTTTGTTCATTTGGGGGACCACACCCAGAGATGCTCATGACTCACTCCTGCCTCTGCGCTCAGGAATCACTCCTGAAGGTGCTTGGGGGACCCTATGGTATCCTGGGAATCAAACCTGGGTCAGCCCCAGCATCTATTCTTTTATTTGGGAAGAGGTTACACCTGGCCATACTCAGAGGTTTCTCTTGGCTCTGAACTCAGGAATTGTTTGGGGGAGCCATGTAGATACCGGGGATCAAACCTGGGTCAGCTGCATACAAGACAAGTGTCCTCCCTGCTGTCCTATCGCTCCAGCCACCCTTCATTTATTCTTTTTTATTTTAATGTCGGAGTACTACTATTTATTCAGCCACTGATTAAACTGACTGAATTGGGCACCTTCATTTAGTCTTATGACAGCTCTATGAGGCAAGAACTGTGACTTCCTCCATTTTTGCAAATGGGGAAACTGAGGCTCAGACAGATGTCCCCCCTTTGCCCAATTACAAAATGCCCAAATAGTGAAGCCAGGATTTAAACCTCACCTTGAGCAGAATCTCCTGACCCCGCACCAGGCTGTCTTCACCGGAGTCCCCTCAGAGGGGGGTGTGTTGAGTTTCCCTCCCCGCCCCAAGCAGAGCTTCGGCAGCCAAAAACCTCCAGAACCTAGCCGCAGCCATACTCAAGGCCATTCTCCACAAGCTCGGATGAGACTCATTCATGAAAGAAATAACAGAGGAACACAGGTATGCAGGACCTATGGCTGAGATCTCCAGGCCTGCTTGGTTTGTGACTGGGCCTCCTCCACCCAGGTCCCCAGTTTTACAGTAGCTTGGTAGTCACACCCACAAACTGCCTCCACCCTCTGCGCCACTAATCTCATCAACTGCCAAGATCCAGAGACTATAAAATAAAATTCCCCGAAAAGAGCAATGCAGGATTTCCTGGAGCATGTGGGCACATTCGAGGCCGCATGACCTCTTAGACTCTAGTCCACTGATGTACCTAAAGTAGTATCCGTGTGTTTGGTTTTAACACACTTGCTTGTATTCTTGTATTTATGGGCTTAAATGGCCCCAGAATGAAATATAACAACCTTCACACACTTCCCTCTTATTGTAGTCAGAAGATGCTCACTGGTTTGGTGGGTGTTTGGATATTATCTGTAATGAACTATTGTGAGCTACTTTATGAAAATAAAATGTATAAAAATCATTTTAAAAAACTCACTTTGAAGTAAACTTCAGACTCAAGGCCCCAGTCCTACTCAGCCTGGAAGACAGAGATGGGGTCATCTTCATGATGACCATACCTGGTGGGCTCTGCAGGCCTAGGTGTCCTTTGAATAGCCTGATGAGCCACGTCCCCAAATTCTCTGAGGCTCACTCCAACTTGGCGATGGTGCCCAGGCAGGCACCCAAGCCTGTGTTTGCTCCCAGACAACCCCGTTCCAGCCTGCAAACATTGACTCAGAGGCAGGGGTGGTGCCTGCGGAGTCAGGGGTGGGTAGGTGGGGAGTGAGTAGGGGTCTGCCCCCCCCGTTCTCCGGTCTGATGGGATGTGGGGGGGCATGGATCTCAGTGCCCATGGACATGGGGCATCCATGGCCACACATCCTTGTGGCTTCAAGATTGTGCCAAGAGGTCAAAATCGAGGCGAAGGCTGCATCTTGAGTGAGGAAGAGCCAAAGGGCTGAAGGTCAGCTTATCCCAGGAGAGTTGAAGAAATCCAGAGCTATAGTCCAGCAGGGAGGGCACATGCCCTGCATGCAGCCTACCCGTGTGCAATCTCCGGCATCCCTTAGGGTCCACCGAGCACCCCCAGGAGTAATTCTTAAGCACAGAGCCAAAAGTAAGAGCTGAGCATTGCTCGGTGTGACACAAAAACAAAACAACATGTTGCTAAGAGATATATAGGTTTGTGCAGGCTGGGTTCTAGAAACTTTTGCCCAGGCTTTGCCAACTGATATTACCTCTCAAGCCTGTTGGCCTCTGTGTGGGCTTGAGTGGCTGTGCCAGCAAGAGGGGAGAGCCAGGTGGGTGTTCCCAGGAGCCATCCCCAACAAACTTAGGCTGCAGGTAATGTTATGCTCACGTGATATCTGGAGGAAACTGAGACTCAGAGTCGACCTGACAGGGTCGGGGACCATATTCACCTGTCTGTGCCCGCAATCATTTCTGGGGGGGCAGGGGAAGCAGAAGCAGTACCCGGGATGGGACCAGCACCTTGACCTCTATCTGATCTTCCGGCTTGTGGAGTCACCTGCGGTTCCTCCAATAGCTGCCTCCAGGCCCCGAGATGGGGGCAATGAAGACAAAGCCACAGAGTGGACAGGGAGCGCAGGGGCACCGGGTACTGGGCTGGCAGGGATGAGGGGTGCCCACTGGGGTTATGTGCTGCTCTGTCCCTGCCCAGGTCCTCCCCCCGGCCCTGTCTACAGGAGCCATCACTGGCATCGTCCTGGAGGTTGTGGCCGCTATTGCCATTGCCCTGGGCTTGCTGTACTTCTTCTGCTTCCGAAGGTAAAGATGGGAATTGGGATGGGAGTGGGGGTGTCCTACTGTGGGGTGGGGTGGGGGCTACCAGGCAAGAGTGTCATGGGCTTTGGCCCCAGAGGGACTCAGTGAGTTTGGGACATTGCTGGAGAGTGGCCAGTGGGGCTGGGTGGGTGCCAGAGTTCAGAGAGGGAGAGCTTTGGGGTCTCTGACCTCCAGGAGAACAACAGAGAGCCCACCCAGGAGGACAGAGGAGATCCACTCAGTGTCCGGTTCAATGTGTTTAAGTAAGTGACATGTGGTGGCCACAGGGAGCTCCATCGGGCACCCCATCTTCTACTCCCATCTATGACCCTCACCCCAGTTCGACCATGATCTGTTCCCTCCCAGCCTCAGGCTCCCCACCTGCGAAATGGGTGAGTGGAGTGAGTGACCAACTTCTGTCCATGGAGCAAAGGGCTCTGTCCTCTTCCTCGCGACCAGCTCAGGAAACCACCTGCTGGTGGTTCTCGAAGGAATCAATCCAACCCTCCTCCCCTCGGACTCCAAACCCAACCATGGACCTCCCTGGGCTTGGGAAAGGCAGAGAGAAAAATACCTTTGTCAACTCAAGCTGAAGATTTTGGAAGAACAAGAAATGGCAGGAGGGGCCAGGCCAGCTCAGGACTGCAGCGAGGAAAACCAAGGCCAGGATGATAAGGACAGACTTAGGCCTAGAGAGATAGTCCGGGCTTCAGGCGCTTGCTACATGCTGCCACCATCCCAGTTCAATCCCTGGTACCACCTCAGGTCCCCCACACTTCCGAGTGTGTCCCCAGCTCCCAAAAATGGAAAGACAGAGATTCCAGTCAGGGAGCCCACTGACAATTGGACACCTAATTTTACTTTTCTTTATTTTCTTTCATTTATTGTTTTGAGGCCATACCCGGTGATGCTCAGGGGTTACTCCTGAATCTGCACTCAGGAATTATTCCTGCTGTTGCTTGGGGGACCCTGTGGTATACCACG
Source organism: Sorex palustris (assembly GCA_028565675.1). Taxonomy (NCBI): domain Eukaryota; kingdom Metazoa; phylum Chordata; class Mammalia; order Eulipotyphla; family Soricidae; genus Sorex; species Sorex palustris. Next base: position 1,766 of record JAOXYA010493339.1, on the reverse strand, counting down.
GATCGAAACAAGGCCGATTGCCTACAAGGCAAGTGCCCTAGCTGTGTGCTATGGCTCCATCCCCTGGGTATTTAATTCTAGTGTTCTCTCCACACCACCAGTCTTGACTAATGCAGAACCAGACTTCCGGAACATTCCTAGGTCAACTTTGCTGGTGATCGGTGATCGGGCATCATGGGGTAGAAAGGAAGATTTTTGACACCTCTTTAATGGGCCAGGGAATGACCTGGGAAACACCCCCATTCCCTCCTGTCACCCCTAACTCCAGCCCATGACTCCCATTTACTCTCTCTCTCTAGATAACCCGGAGCCCACAGCACCCCCTAACCCTCAGAGACAGACCCCACAGTCAAGTGTGTGATGAGCCAGGAGCCCCCTGATTTTGCACCCCACACCCCAGGAATACTGTCCAGGCTTTCCTTTTGGGGATTGGGGGTGGGGATCAGGCATGTTCCCTGAAGGACCCTTCGTGCCATTTGAGTCTCTGCTCTGGGCATTCTAGCCCCTCCCTGGCCGTCCATCTGTTCTTTCTTTCTTTCTTTCTTTCTTTCTTCTTTCATTCTTTCTTTCTCTTTTTTAAAAATTTTTTATTTTATAATTTAGTTCATAATATTTGATTACATTTAATATTCAAACACCAATCCCACCACCATTACACCTTCCCACCACCAAATTCGGGATGTTTCCTTCCCAAGCCCCAAGCCCTGTCCCAAAAAACGATTGAAAGAATATATTTTGTATTGTCTATTATGAAGAATTGCTGAACATGCTTGCAAATAAGTGTCCATATAGGAAACAGTGTGAGGATTGTTCTATTTTGGCAGGAGCTATTAAGACATTCTATAGGATATTACTAACATGTTGCTAAAGTTTGGGTGATTTGAGCTTTTGTATATATATCTGAAAATGTATATATGCTTATATATTTTCCTCTATTATGATTTGTTGCCTATTGTCTGAACCCATCAAATATGGCATGGTAATTATGGAGAATGGATAGGTGTGTGTCACACGGCCACAAAAGCGGCCGCGCATTCCAGGGATATGTTCACTCATATGTGAGGCTCAGCCCAAGTGTGTGGGGAGTGGCCTGGAGCTTGATGGTGGTTGGGTTGTGGAGGTTTTTGGCTGCCGGGACTGGGTCCCTTGGGGTGGGGAGGGCTCTCACCCATCCCCCTTCTGGGGCGCCCCGAGTGAAAACAGCCTGGCATAGAGTCTGGTGGCATGGCTATGGGGGCCTCCTTTTATGTTCCCTTCTGGGAAAAGCAGCCATGGTATCTGGAGTGTGGCCGATCTTTCTTTCTCTTTCTTTACTTCTTTCTTTCTTGCTTTCCTTCATTCTTTTATTCTTTCTATTTTCTTTCTTTGTCTTTGAGTCACATCCAACAGTGTTCAGGGGCTATTCTTGTCCCTGTGCTTAGGAGTAACCCCTGGCTGTTCTCCAGAGACCCTACAAAGTTCCCGGGATTGGCCCAGGGTCAGTCACATGCAAGACCAATGCCTCCCCCACTAGTGTCCGTGGCTAGTGTGGAACTCCCTCTGTGCCCCAGGGGAGACAAGGCATCAGACAGACCCAGGCGATCCCTGAAACTGGCCAGGAGTAGCCCCTAGGCCAAGCCTCACCATTTCTCTGTCACATTCTTCCCCCCGCCCCCCTCGGAGAGCCTGGCAAGCTACCCGTGATGTATCTGATATGCCAAACACAGTAACAACAAAGTCTCACAATGGAGACGTTACTGGGCCCGCTCGAGCAAATCGATGAACAA
>JAOXYA010493317.1:0-15154 GCA_028565675.1 Sorex palustris | reverse complement strand
AAAAGTTAGATAGTTAAGACATTGGTTTCCGTGCTCTGGGGCCGTGGCCGTGCCGGAGAGCCGCCCGTCGGGGGCAGCTGGCGACCTCGGTAGGGCGTGAAGGACGGACCAGAACGCCCCCCTTCCCATGAGGTCTTTGCCCCCGACCCCGGCTCAAACCTGCTGTCCGCGAGCCTCCCGTGCAGCCGCCATCTTTCTTTCCAGAGAGGAGAGGGCGAATGGGGTATTTTTATTTTATTTTATGCTGGCGGCAAAAAATGAGAGGTTTGAGTTTTTGTTCATTCAACCACCTCAACCTGGCAGGTTGAGTGACTTTCATAATGAAGAAAATGCGTATCTTGAAATAAATATGACTGCAAGGGCTGGCTTTGCAGACATGTGCTATGCTACACTCCAGCGCACTCAGACCTCAGGTCAAGTGGCCTTGAATGCCAGCCCTGGCATTTACCAGCTGAGCAATCCTGAGCAAGTGATCTCCTCTCTGAGTTCCACTTTTCTCATGTACCAGGGCCACAGCAGAGTTGTGTGGGCCACCATGAGACCATGAGGAAGAGAGGACACGCAGCAGGTGAGGCTGGCACCCGCCCCTCCCTGCCTCTTCTCTCTGGTTCTTGTGCACCGAAACGCATCTTTGGATGAGGCAGAAGAGAGCAGAGTGGATGAGGCAGAAGAGAGCAGATTGGAGTTTGTGGGAAATGGTCGAGGTATGCAACAGTGAGCATCCTTCCAAAAAGGAACCCACATTCATGTCATAGTGGATCTCATTTCCCAACAAGCTGTGGGCATCTTGGGACTTTCTAAAGCATCTGGTACCATGTCTCAGTACCACTCTAGTGTTGCCCCATCTTATCATAGCTCACTTGGAAAAGAAGACAGTTTGAAGTCTGTGGGTGATTTTGAGAGATGCGTGAAGTGAGTTTTTTTTGATGGTTGTAGGATTTTGCTGGGACTCTGGACTTCTGAATGCAAGGGAGGGGAGTGAGACTGGGAGAAAGTAAGGCCAGTTAGAGCTTCAACAAGAGGCTAAATGGCTGAAGCGATTTTATTAATTTCTTCTCCTAGATAAACTAATTCACTTGTAATATTTCATAAAGGAAGAACCAGACTCCAATTTCTACTGGCTACTGGGTATTTTGACTAACCCACAAAGCTTTAAACGTGTACTGATGATCAGAATTTACACTTCCCCTGGTCAAACTCTTGTTGATTTTTAAATAAAATGATTATTATTTTGGGTTTCTCAAGCACTGCGGGGAGTCTAGTGATACCTGTTAAGTCACTCAAGGAGGGGTAAGTCCAGTGCTGCTTGGGCCAGAAGTGCTGGGGTTATCAGCACTTGCCTGGCGGAGCTAGAGGACTCAAAATGGGGGCCTCTGTCTACCTGCCACATGCAAAGCCTACTGGTCTCCTCTCCAGCTCCCAGAAAACCCACTGTTAGCTCAGTAGAAATCATCTCCTTTCTTCCTTTTATCATCCGTGTGCACATGCAATCAAAGTCACAGAATCACCCTCCCCATCACCATGGTCACATGGACCCAGAGCTCTTTCATTCTTTTATTTTAAAATTGTTTTAAATTAGGAAGTAGGGATTGCACAAGTGGCAGAGCATATGCCTAGGGTGTGCAAAGTCCTGAGTTTGTTTGATCCCCAGCACCTGAGGACCCCTGAACACCCAGGGGTCCCCTGAACACCCACAAATGTCACCCTTATACATGCGAATAAACACTTATTTTTCTTTTTGTAGATTTTATTCGAGGTCACATGCTTTACAAAAATGTTAATGGCAGAATTTCCTGTGTAAGACATTCCAGCACCACATCCCCCACCCCCGCCAGTGTCCACTTCCTCCCTTCCCCCCACCCCGTGCCTCCCCACATCCCCCTTATCTCCCATGGGAAGCTTCTTACCGAAGGCCAGTTTTTAGTTTCTGTTGCCTTTGGGCATTTGCTCTCTCTCTCTTTATATTCCACGTGTGAGAGAGCCTGGAGAGGAAGTGATCATTCATGTCAAGAGAGAGGTTCAGCAGGGTGATACCATTTCACCAAAACTCTTCCATGCCACCCTCGAGAACATCATGTGACAACTAGAATGGGAAGGAATGAGGTCGGTAACTACACCTCCTCCGCTTTGCTGATAACATCATTCTAATAATACCAAACATTAGCCAAGCTGCACAAATGCTGGCCGACTTCAACCGTGAGTATAGAAAGGTTGGATTACAGGTGAATCTCACGAAGACAATGTTTATGAGAAACAGCCTCGTTCCTGACGTTCCATTCACTCTCAATGGAACGAACATCTCTGAATGCAACAGTTCTGTGTATGTAGGTCGAGAAGTCAACATGATGAATGACCTGGCACCTGAACTGCGCAGGAGGAAGAGAGCGGCTTGGAATGCCTTCAAGAGCATTGAAGAAATAGCTAAGAGGACGATGAACCTCCGGCTCCAGGCACATCTCTTTGATTCCACTGTTCTTCCTGCATTAATATATACCTCAGAGACCTGTGCCCTACAAAAACAGGATGAGAACGCGATTCAGGTCTCCCAAAGAGGAATCGAAAGAGCTTTGCTTAAAGTATCACACTTCACTCAAGTGAGAGAAAGAATCCAGAGTTCTGACCTCCATCAAAGATCAAGAATCAGGGACGCTGTCTTGTTTGCCAAGGCGTTGAAAATCAGATGGTCTGGACATGTAATGAGATTTAGAGACGACCTCTGGACTAGAGCCATTACTGACTGGATTCCACAGGATGTCAAAAGATCGCGTGGCCGCCTACCTACGTTTTGACTTCTTCATCAAGACCCTGAACAATCGGTTTGAGGCTCTTTGTGTTCCTAGAATGAGCAGATGCCATTGGGCTACACTAGCACGCAACAGGGACAAATGGAGACGTACTGGCGCCCACTCGAGCAAATCAATGAGTCACAGGATGTCAGGTGATCAAGTGACCAAGTGTATTAACATTTTCTTCTTGGAAGTAGAAAATGCATCAAGGGCTGAGAAATATTTTTTATTTCATTTTAAGGTATGTTATTTTATATGTGTGTACAGTGCTGGAAATCAAAGCCAGAAATTCACTCATGCAAGGCATGTTGCTTTCTTGAGCCACATCTCCAACCCTCAGAAATTTTTTTTGGGGGGGAAGAGGAGCATCCTAGCAGTGCTCAAGGGCCTAAGGGCCCCTTTCTGCCATATTCATCCAATTGGGATAAATGGTTTAGTGTGATGCTTTTCAGGCCTTATGGTGTCAGGAATCAAGCCAGAGTACTTCACATGAAAAGCATGCCTCCCTGAACTATGTACTATCTCTCCATCCCCCTCAGAAATATTTTAGGACATACAGTTTCTCATAAAGTTACATGTGAAGTTATTCTGTTACAAATAAAGTGTGAGATTTCATATCTTCAAATTGAGAATCAAAAAAAGGTTCTAAGACACATAGAGTATGCCAGATGGTCAACTGTTTGTAACCCTAGCTTGTATATTTTCTTCTTTCTTTCAACCTTTACAATTTATAGTGTAATTTTTAGGTTTATTAAAAAATTATAATTTTTCTATATTTCTTCTTTGGATAGACAAAAGATTTGTTTGCATTATCTTAACTATTGTGGGAAGTGAAACAATATCATAAATTCTAATTTGAAGTGTTGAATGGTCACCTGGAAGGCTGTCTTTCATATTGTAGAATTTAGCCATATTTAGTCTAAATTTAGCCATAGTTTAGTCTCTTTTGACTGAAAATTATAATCAGAGGCTTGACTATTTCTGCTTTCATGGGCTGGCCTCTGAAAGAGTATTTTCATTTAACGGTGTTTTTGCCATCTTTGTCTTTTCAGTAATTATTTGGGAAACATATTTACCATTTAAGCTGTGTATTCTACTATTAATAGAGATAGCCTAACCAAAATGGCAGTCAGATCAATAGACACCTTTTCTCTTGTACTCAATTTGCACATGCATGATTGACAAAAAATTATATATTATGGCAGTGGGATAGATAGTATAGGGAGAGACTAGACTTGAGTTTGAATCTCTTTTCTTGGGCTAATCAAACTCTTGACCATCAATTTCTCACCTATGAAACTTCAAGTAATAAAGGATCTAACCCCATATGGCTTTTATAAGAATTGGATAGACTAATATTGTCAGCAGTTCACAGGAGATTTTCTATAATTTTTCTCTTAATTTGTCCTTAGCTGTCCCTACTTGTTATTCTCCCTTTCTTCCTCACCGTTTTGTTTGTTTTTTAAAATTTAGGTCTGCCTGGCTTTTAAAAGGATTAATTTATTTTTCCCTATGCTTTTTTATTTTGAAAACTTTCTAAATAAAAGAATGACTAGAGATAATTCCATGGACACCAAAATACTCAGATTCATATTTTGCCACATTTGCTCTGTTTTTTTTTCACCACTTATCTCTAAAAGAACAAAGACATTCTCTTATACAAATACAATAATTATTCCTTGGAAATTTAACTTGAATAGTATTTATTTGATAAATTATCTCATATTCAAATTTTCCAAATTATCCAAGTAATGTCTTTTATTCTATTCAGAGTCTAGACCAGTCATATTAGTTGTTTTGCAGAATGCCCCTCAATTTGGATTTGTCAGGTTAATTTCTCTTGACCAGACTGAGGTGAAACATTTTGGCAGCAGTGTTATAAAGAGAATCCTGTGATCTTGGTACACACTCCATAAGGACAATTGGTACATCCACGACAGATTGGCCCTTAGATGGTGAAAATCCAACACATTTTTCATTGTTGGAAAAGTCCAACAGATTTTTCCATTGAAAGGATCTCTTTATAAGTCCTAACTAATATGTTTCTCTGTGTCACTTACTGTTTTACATCTTAGTCCCTTTGAGCATTTTGGGATGTTTCTGGCCAACTCAGTTTTCATTTTTTCTCGAGCTTGACTTAGGGGAGTGAGATGATATCAGCGCTGAGTGAATATCATGCTCCAGCCATCTCTCACCCTCTCACCCATTTTTAATCAGCATCCATCCTTTATTCTTGCCACCCACCGTAGAAGTTATTTGTTTGTCTCTTTTTAATATATTAAAAAGGAGTCCACCCCCCCCTACACACACACACACACACACACACACACACACACACACATACACACACACACACCGAATTACTTAAGACTCAGGCTCCTGGGGCCGGAACGATAGTACAGTGAGTAGGGCATTTGCCTTGCCTACCCGGGTTCAATCCCTGGCATCCCATATGGTCCCCCAGCACTGCCAGGAGTGATTCTTGTGTGCAGAGATAGGAGTAACCTCTGAGCAACACTTAGTGTGACCCAAACAGTACACACACACAAAAAAAAAACTCAGGCTCCTGAGATCCTGGATCTGTCTCTGTCTGCTTTTTTGGTCTTCCTTTTAGCTTTGATAGTTGCTTCTTCACTCCTCATCGTTCTTTCTCCCTCATCATTTCTCCTCCATCCTTCTCCCTTAAGACATTCGTTTGATCAGCAAATACTTTAGAGTCTTTCCTGACCAAGGTGTCACTATGATTAGTACAAAGGTGATCCTTACCCTCGTGACACTTTAACTGAATCATTGCTTTTGAATTTTTCTAGTCATCCATTTATTTAAAAAAAATATTATTCTGTCACTGCCCCATATATACATTGCTCTACATGTTGGAAATTTAGCAGTAAATAAACACAGTCTAGGAACTGGAGCAGTAGTTCAGCAGGTAGGGTGCCTACCTTGCACATAGTCAATCCAGGTTTGATCACCTGGTCCCACGACCCCTGCCATGAACAATTGTATCATGACTGAAGAGGCAGGAGTAAGCCCTGAGCACCAGTGGTTGTAGCTCCCCCATCCCCACCTCCCCCATAATTCCAGTTTTCGTGGACTTACATTCCAGTTGGCATGTGGGGAAATAAAATAATGTGAAAAGTGGAATGGTTGGAAAGAGATGTTTTTGAAATAGGTCAACTTCACCTAGTTATAAGAGAGCATTTGAACAAAGACCTTGAGGCAATGACAGCATACCATCTTAGTAAGCGAGTAGACAGGTATTACAGACAAAGAGTCTGCACTCAGAGCTGAAAGTCTTTATGAGCAGAAAATTAAAAGATAAAATCCAAGAGTTAAAACGCAAGCTGGAGGCTATGCAAAGTACTACTTCACTATGGTAAATGACAGAGGAGTTTGGGCTAGAGATGTAATCTGAGAGTTGGCAGGTTGTATGTAGTATTTAAAGCCAAGAGACAGCATGAAATCACCTAGGAGAGTTTAGAAAGGTTGAAAGAGAAACTAGAGGGAGGAGGAAGCATCTGCAGAAGCTCATGAATCCAGTGTGTGTGGAAGGGTTAAGAGGGGGGGAAGGGAGGCGGAATGGTGCCACTAGCAGATCAACCAGTACCTGTAGGGCAAGTGTGTCAGCAGCCTGATGGTTCCTTCAGGCTTCCCGGTACCCCAAAATTGCTGCTGTGGCTCTGGCCAGATGTCTACAACTTGGGACCAAATTTCCCAAGAAATTAAATGGCCAAAAGTTAGGTATGTGAGAACCATGGCCACAAACCACCTCTGGCTCAGCTATTCAAGCTCCTTATCGGCTTTGTTTCAGAGACTCACAAATAAATCTCAAGAGATCAAAAGCCACAGTAAATCTCAGAACCACTCAAGGCTGAACAGACCTGGGTAAATTGGAGGGGCACAGGTTAGCCTGGTGCCCGCCCAAGCAGAACCTCCAGCAACCACTTGTTTTAACAATCCAAAATCACCACCACGCCCCCATCTGGACTCCATCATCTCAGGATAGACCATACAAAGATATTAACCTGTTGAAAATATTGCAACCCACAATGCACAAAAGGAAAAGAAAAGAGAGAGAAAGAAGAAAAGTGCCTTCCTTAGAGGGAGGCTGAGGATGGAGAGTGGGGTGTTGCGAGTGGTGGGAGGGAAACCGGGGACATTGGTGGTGGGAAGTGTCCACTGGTGGAGGGATCAGTGATGGATCATTGTATGATTGCAACCCATTCATGAACAGCTTTGTAATGGTCTCTGTCATGTATATTTAATTAAAAATAAGAAGAAAAATACAGTGAGGTCTCCAGGAACAAATTCAGGATCTTCCATACAAATATTAGACAAAGTTCCCTTTTAAAAATAAAGCAAAAGAAAAAACATAGAGGATAAAGAAATAATGATTATTAAAAAGATCTTTAAAGATGGAAATTGCCAAGTACAAAATCAAAACTCATCACCTTATTTTTATTATTGCTAATGAACTACCTGATATCTTTTACCTTCATTTTATATTTGATCATTTCTTCATAGAATAGTAACTTGAATTCCATTTTTCTGTGGTAATAGGTAATTAAGTCTTTTCTCCAGCGTGGCTGTGTAGAATTTATTTAATTTTCTATTGATAGTTTAGAAGATGTTTACTGAGGCCAAAACTGTAGTACAGTGGATAGGATTTGCCTTGCCCATGACTGACCCAGATACAGTCCTTGGCATTCCTTTATGGTGCCTGAGCCCCGTCAGGAGTGATCCCTAAACGCAGAGGCAGGAGTAAAACCCTAAGCACCACCAGGTGTAGCCCAAAACCCAGAAGAAAAGATGTTTACTCTAATCTCAATAGGCTGCGGAAGGCCTCACCGTCACTTCTTCTGTGGTTCTCTGTGGTTTCCTTTTCTGGCATGCTTCTCATGCTCAAGACTTCAGAAAGCTGGGGCTTTTGCTCACACAGATACAGCGTGGTGGCCCCGTGCTCCCAGCAGTTCAGGAAGCTGCTTTCCTGTCTCAGCCAGGTCCACACAGACATCTGCTCCAGCCACCCCCAACTGCCTGAATGGACCTAGGGGCCACAGATAGTGGCCACAAAGACTAGATTAAAGTGAGCTGACAACAGAGCAGAGTGGAGCACAATCTCCTTCAGATCTTCTTGGGCTAGATCACAAGTTCTCCAAAAATGTGTGATACCACATCCACCCAAAGGTGTGAGAATGTTGGGGAGTGGAGATACTAACACGGTTCAGGGGGCATTAGTGGCCTCAGTGGCAGTTGGGGGCACTTTCTGTGTTTTCTGTTTGTTCTCTTAAAGAAGTTACATTTCCAGAGAACCACTGAGGAATGTTTTTCTGCAAACCAGGTGTTAGTGAGAACCTCAGGACTAGAACAGGGCTTCTTAAACTTTTTCCTTCTTTTTTACCTTAAAAAAATTTTATGCAACCCTGGGTATAGAAAACTGATGTTGATTTTCAGTATCTGTTTTGCAAACCACAATGGAGGGGCTGGAGTAAGAGCATAGCATGTAGGGCATTTGCCTTGCATGTGGCCGACCCAGGTTTGATTCCCAGCATCCCATATGGTACCCTGAGCATCACCAGGAGTAATATCTGAGTGCAGAGCCAGGAGTCAGCCCTGTGCATCGCTGAGTGTGACCCAAACAGAAAAAAAAAACAATGGAGAGAAAGAGAGAGAGAGAGAGAGAGAGAGAGAGAGAGAGAGAGAGAAACAGAGAGAATGCCTGTTTATACATGTAGACACATGTAAATATGCTTTTCTACTTCTTTGGGGTTTTTTTTTTACTGTATGACATCTAAGTTGAAGATAAGCAAAATGTGACCATCTATAATATCAGAAAAGAGATTGCTGTGGTTGCCTTTACTGTTATATAAACCCTGTGATAATTATAAGGTAGCTTAATGAGCAATCGTTATTGCTGAGAAATAGCAGTTACATGGATTAATCAAATTCCTCTGGGTGAATTGAGAGAAGATGATGATTGGGAATGGGGAAGTGGCTCAAGACTGGAGTCTGGCTTATCAAGTGGGAGGTCAGAGTCTGGTCTTCAGCAAATGCTCTCCCCTGAGCACTACACAGCGAGATCCTCAAGCACTATATAGGGAGTATCCCCTGAGCCCCACTGCATGTGACCCAAAAAATAAGCAAAAAAAAAAAAAAAGAAAACTTGGGGCTGGAGCGATAGCACAGTGGGTAGGGAGTTTGCCTTGCATGCAGCTGATCCAGGTTCGATTCCCAGCATACGGTGCCCCAAGCACTGCCAGGAGTAACTCCTGAGTGCAAAGCCAGGAGTAATCCCTGTGCATTGCCAGGAGTGACCCAAAAAGAAAAAAAAAAAGAAAAGAAAACTTGAGATATTCTGATCCTTTGACTCTAAAATGTTCTCTGCATGCTAATTACAAGAAATCTTTCATTTCTGTACTTCTGCACCCCCAGATAGGAGAGCATTTAACAACGGAATAGGGTTTAGAGTGAGTCAATACATTCCAAAATTCAACCTAAGAGAATGGTAAACATAATCTCCTGGAGAACATGTTGCAAATATAGATACAAGGGCCTAGGGAAATAGTTTAGAAGTAGGGGTATATGCCCTGCACATGCAAGGACCTGAGTTTAATCCCTGGCACCACACACTCCTCCCTGAGCACTGCTGAGTTTGGGCCTGTTGTTCCTGACCCTGTCAGAGCCCGAGAGCACACTTGACTGAGCCCAAGTATTGAACAATATGACAGGTACACTGACATCAAGAGTGGCCTTCAGTGCCCTGAGCACAGCCTGGGAACCCTCCCCCTCACCAAATATGGATGCTTTGGTCCAAGTATCAAGTCTATTTTAGCAGATCTGGGATCAGGATCAAAAAATACGTGGATAACTCCTGGAAAGATAATACAGCAGATAAGATACCTGCCTTGCACTCAATCACCAGAATTTAATCCTGAATGCTGCATATGGTCCCCCAGGCACTGCCAGAAGTAATCCCTGAACACAGAGCCAGGCATAAGCCCTGATCCTAGGCAGATATGGGCCCCGATATTTTTTTCATAAAGATTGGAAAAGATGCTCACTCTCTAAATACTTAAGTATCCAATTCCATGGTAACCTTAATCACTGTGACACTGGTTTGATTTTATGAGAAATTGTCTTAGTACACCCACAATTTTATATTCAGATCTGGGAATTTAGATAATAAAAGATCATTGTTTTCTCTTTTTTCAGAACAAACCCTTCCTGCCCCTAGCCTTTCCTATTAAACTTCCTATGTATACCTCCTTCACACATGTGTGGATCAAATAACAGGACACCTTGCATGCATGAATTCCCACCTTGTGCCTTTCTTTTCCGAAACTACTGGAGGTATTCAGATCAAAGTGATATTGAGGTTACCACAGGACACTCACCCTAGGGTGCTGCTTCAGGGGAACATTGAGTGTTTTTTTCAGCAAAGATCATGTTTGGGTTCAAAGGGCCCAATGGGGCTAAGAGAAAGTATAGGGTTTAGGGAGTATGCTTTGCATATGCTGCCAAATCCAGTTTGAATCCATTGTCCCTCATATGGTCCCCTGGGCACCGATAGTGGTCACTACTGAGCACAGAGCCAGGAGTCGCCCCCAAGTATTGCTGGATGTGGGACAACCCCTGCACCACCTCCAAGAGTCAAGTGGTCCAAAAGAAATATTATTAGTGGAAAAAAAAAAGATGGTACTGGCAGGAAGTAAAAATACTTTACAGGGTAGAAGGCATGAGATCATATCTGCCTGATTCTATAGCAGCAGCAAAAAGGGATATTTGGGGGAAACCCAGAAAGAAGTGTTTTTGTGCATCATTTGTTCTCACAACCTTTGATGGGAATACCATGATTGCTATTTTATACATAAAGAGACAGAAGATGCAATGTCATTTGTCCAAGTTTGCCCAGGTAGAAAAAGGTGAAGCTGGGTTCCAAAGCAGCACTCTTGGCTGCTAGGTTACACTCACCCACAGCCAGATCAGAACACACTTCAGCCATGGTGTGACGAGGGTCTGAGCTCCTGCCTGCAGTCCTAAACAAGGCCACCTAGAGAACCACCCCAATTCTCATACCTTGAAGCATGGATGGATACTGAATCCTGCAAGAGCATCAACAAGAAAATTGTGATTTGCCTCAACAGACCCAGAAATCCTGCATATCATGAGATGGATGTCAGGATGTGTGACTGACTCAGTGCCTGGGAGAATTATGAGGGTCCAGCTGTCCCAATGGGAATCCAGGAAGTGCCCCCAACAGGGAGATTTGGCAGCAATCACAGAGAAAGAATCACACATGGGTGTGTAGGCCTACAGGTTAGGCCTGTGGAGTCCTGCTGTAAGTTGAATTTTCTTTCTCCAGTCTCAAAATTAGACATCAGCAAAATAAATCTGGGTGGGAAATACATGCTCCCCAAAACACATCTATCCAGAAGCTCTTTAACCTCAAGGAAGAATAAGTTATATGCAATAGAGCTGGGGCTTCCCCACCTCCCTTCCCACATACCCTGTTCCCACTCAGACCCCATTGTTTTAAAGAGAGGTCTGTCCTATCTTCCATTGCTGAGACTGAAAATTTCAGACACGTTCTCAGCCTCCTTTGTCTATAAACTAAGGGGATATGACCCCCTGAGCCCATCTACTTGGGATCTTTCCTTCTGGGAAAGGCTTTGCTCTTTAAAAAATGTGAAACGACCATGAGAATGCTTTTTTCTTCCTTCACTTGCCAAGTACTGGACAGATGAAATTTCACAACAACCCTCTGAGGTAGTTAATAACATGGCTCTGATTTGCTAGAAATTGAAGCATAAAATCTAGAGACCTAGGTCCAATCTGGGAGACAGTAGAGCCAAGGTTTAAACTAAAATCTCCAAGAGGCCTGTATGAATAGAATTACTCTCTCATCCACCTCCACCCTGCTGGAGATATGCTGAGACCTAATCCAAAACCTCAGAAAGAATCTTATTTGACTATAAGTTATCTACAGAGGTAAGCAAGTTTAAAATAAGGTCATTAGGGTGCCCTGTAATTGAAAATGCATGTTGTGTTTTTGCTTTATAGAAAAGGGGAGATTTAGGGGCACTAAATGTGACTTAGGGCCTAACGTAGCCTGCCTTACAAACATAAGGACATGAGTCCAATCCCCGGTGCCACTCACAAACACTGAACCTGTTCTTAGTGAGCTTGGCCATAAGGAGCCCTTGCACCACAACTGATTGTGAGGTTTCTAGTTCCCAGTCAAGTTGTATGTGACCCTCAGTGAGCACATGTAGGAATACCTTAGTGATCCCCGGAGGTCACTACAACCAGAATGTACACAAACACTGCAACAAAATGAGTGCAATGTGTCTATAAATAATGGAGTGAAATGAGTCAGAAGGATAGGGACAAATACAGAATGATGCATTCATTTGTGGGATGTAAAATTAAAAAAAAATTAAAAAACAGTATGAAACTAATACCCCAGGCCAGGAAAACAGGCCAGGAGGATTGGTTAATGATCTCACATTACCACAAGGGTGTGGGGGTGGGTGGGGGGGTGGAGGGTAGTTAAGATAGAGGAGGGTCCATTATGACATCATTAGTTGGAAATGATCACTATGGACAAGAATTGAATGTTGAAAATAGGTAAAGAGATAGAAGACAACCTTTCAGCATCTGTATTGCAAACCAAAATGTCTATAATGAGAGAAAGAGAGAGAGAGAGAGAGAGAGAGAGAGAGAGAGGAGAGAGTGAGAGAGAGAAAGAGAGGTGTCTGCCATAAAGGCAGGTGGGGTTGGGGAGGCTTTGGGGAGATGGTAGGAAAACTGGGAACATTGGTGCTGGGAAATTACATTGGTGGAAGGATGGGTGTTGAAACATTTTATGACTGAAACCCAATCAAGAACAGCTTTGTAGTGCTCTATCTCACAGTGATTCAGTAAAATTAAAAAAAAATTTAAATGCAGATTTAGATCTGATTGGCTGGGAATGTTACTGGAACACCACTGATAACTCTACAAAATAGTATTGTCGTTAGGAAGACCTAAAATAGGGCTAAGCAAGTCATGGTTCCATGGAAGAACCATATGGCAATGGAGACCCTCACAAACTCAATCAGAACAAGCTCTAAGTGTGGAGCTAAGTGCCACACACACAAGGCTTCCTGCAAGGTTGATGTCTCTACCCTCATTCTACAGGTCATAGAACCAACTGGCCCCAAGTGCCACAGTCAATAAAAAGAAGCACGGCTCAGGACTTTAGCTCTGATAACTCTGCTGTTCTTTCTTCTGCTATGATGTATTCCCCTAGGAATCTCTCTTCAGGGACATTGCCACCAATGTGGGCAGATAATAGAAGGAATACTGTGTGAGTACAGTACTTGTCTCGTGTCTTGTACTCCTATATGTCTTGACTTTGCAGATTTGGGAGAAGGTTCTGATTTTTTTTTTTGTCTTTTTTTCCCTAAAACAAATTGGTCAGAGTGCTCAGTTGCAGTTCCTCTCTCTGCTGTCTCAGAAGACCCAACTGCATCTCCCTGATGGCCTTATTTCCCCCTTCTGTTAGTGTGCATTCTAAGGCTCGAGCTAATAATTGCAACTAATTAACTTGAGAATTACCTTGAGATAAGAACAAAAGCACCTGCATTAAGGAATTCAGTAGGATAAACTTAGGGAGAATAACTTGTTCCCTCAGAAGACAGTTCTGAACTTTGGCTTCTTCTCATTGGCAAGACTGATGTCATTACGACTGCTGTGATTCAGCTGAGCAGATTCATGGATGCCTCCTCAATTACCCTAGAGAATAACCTAAATGAAAGTGTTCCTGTCCTTTCCAAATGCTAGGGACAGTGCATTATCTGAGGGTAACTCTGGAATGAAAAAAAAAAGGGAAGGAAAATTTCAAACTACTAGTTCAAAGCAAAAAAAAAAAAAAAGAAGAAGAAGAAGGAAAAGACTTAAGTTACAACACAGGGAAGTTCAAGGGGAAAGGAATGTTGTGTCTAGAACTGCCTCTATTTGGGCCAGAGAGATAGTTTGGCTGGTAAGGTGACTGCTCTGTGTGTGAACAACTGTCGTTTGATCTCTGCCACCATATGTGGTTCACCAAGCCCAGTGTGGCCCCAACAACAACAACAACAAAGAATTGCCTTTACTCATGATTTATCTCACCCTTACTGAAGGAGAAAATTTTGTAACTGCCTTTTCATTATTAGCCCTAACTCGTCTGAGTCAGATTCCAAACCTGAATTCTAATTGTAACTCTATGCAAAGAGAATGATTTTAAAATACGTTGGGCACTTTCTTGCTTTCCTGCCTCCCTGGTTGCAGGTCCTCTTTACCAGAATCCCATAAAAGTAAAATGTAGGTGCATGACAGCCATCCTCCTGTCCAATAGTGTAAATTGACAAACAGGGGGTTGACTTTATCAGACCATCAAAGTTTTCTGAACTTTTACTCCCTGCAAATTCTGATGCCCTGAGTTTCGGAACCCCAACGAGATCTTACCTGTAGACTTCCTCTCTACCATCCTAGGATATGGAAATCTGCATGTGGTTGAACACTCCCTGTGGCCTCAAATTCCATTTTTAAACAATGCCAATTGTCAAATATTTCTGCCCCGTTTTTCTTGGGTGATTTCAATCTTCTTTGTCAAATCTACTATCTAACCTAATTCTGTCATGATTTTATGTAAAAAAATCCAATAAATCTCCTCAATATCAATTGTTTAAATATATGAAGATACATATTACCTCCCATTCACAACTGTCAGTCATTTATCCCCACTCCTAGCTCTTCAAATATTCTGGCTAACTAACTCTGATTCCTTTACATGTAAATCATGATTTATATATTCATAATCCTTACGGTATTAATTTCATTGCATAGATGTGGAAGTTCAGACTGTAAGAGAGCCTAATCAATTTCCCCAGGGTCACTCAGGCGGTGTCAGAGCTTGGACCTGAACAAGCCGCTCTCATTCCAAAGTGCCTGACCTTGGTGAGCCTGCCACACATTTGTTCTTTCTTCTTTGGACCACCTCCAGGTTTTAATGTCTCTCATTAAATGCGCTATCTAGAATGAAATGCAAGGCTTATGGACTTTTTCTCCCAGACAGGGCTCAGAGTCTTCTCATTATCCAGTGTACATTCTGTAAATACAGCTTTCAATAAACGTATTATATTCTGGCAACTTTGCCACACAGCAATGAAAAACAGGAACAAGTCAGGTGTTGTCTCTATTAAGTTACTAAAAAGTACCAGTCAAAGACCAAGGGGCTAGGGGAATATTATATTATATATACATATACATGTAAAGGTAAGGTAAAGGCCCTCCCGTTGTTCATCGATTTGCTCGAGCGGGCCCAGTAACGTCTCCATTGGAGACTT
>JAOXYA010493283.1:0-15157 GCA_028565675.1 Sorex palustris | reverse complement strand
CGAATACGTCACGGGGAGCTTGCCAGGCTCTGCCATGCGGGCGAGATACTCTTGGTAGCTTGCCGGGCTCTCCGAGAAGGGCGGAGGAATCGAACTTGGGTCGGTCATGGTGGCTGCGTGCAAGGCAAACGCCATAGATAATGTCATTCACAGTCTGAGGCCCTGGGTTTGATACCTGGCACCAAGGCTGCCTTCTTCCCCCCCCTCCAGAAAAAAAAAGTGTAAATGTAGTTCACAGATGCAATATCATTACAGCTTTGAGGGGATTGTGTAAGGGGTATACCCAACTGTGCTAACAGATCCATTCTAGCAGTGCTCAGGGGACTATGTGCAAGGGATTCAACTGCGGTCAGCCACATGCAAGGTGATTACCTTACCCTCTGTTATCTCTCTGGCCCATGGTTGCAGCATTTTCTATAAAATTGGATATCTTTGAGCTTTTTGAAAGCAGGGTGGGGAATGAAGTTGTTAAGATCCTTTTTACTGAGGTATTTCCTGTGTGATCAGTGGGTATTTCTAGTACTGTAAACATGACACAGCATCTACTCCAGCCCAAATCTGCCAGCCTTGCTTGAGGCTCTGTCCCATTCTAGACTATTCTTTGAATAAAAGCAATGATGGTTTAATCATTCTTCTCTTTTTGGAATAATGTCAATTTTTTTAAGTCATAGATAGGTACATAACTAACTGCTTAGAAATCCAAGTTCAGAATGAGAAATAGATATCCGAGAAAGTAAATGATACTCTAAAGGAATAATTAAGAGACAGTTTTAAAATCCTTACATTTTAATGATAGAGAAATAAACATGTATTTTTGTTTGTTTTTGTCTTGGGACAATACCCACTGGATTTCAGGGACTCCTCCCAGCTCTGTGCTGTTGTGAGAATGGGCACTCTCGGTGGTGGGGCAGCATGTGCCCACCCAATTGGGACATGTCTCCTGCTCATGAAAACTAAACACTTGAGAGTGATCACGGATAAAAAAGGTAATACTCTGTCATTCTTATTTCTGACTTTTTAAATGAAATCTCTCAAACATGATAGAAGAGATTTGTCCAGGAAAGTACATATGGAGAGCTTATTTTAAAATGATAACTCTGGGGTCCTCTGGCTACTGATCATGCTGCTTAAGCCATGATCCCAGAGAGTCAGAAACATCTCGGAACCCAGTGGGCTTTTGGCAGAAATATGTCCGGACTTCACATTAGGTTACCAGCCCTGGGCTACCCCAAGTGGGAAAAGGTGCTGTCCCTCCACAGGTCCCTCCTGGCAGCTCAGTGGCCACCATCTTCCAGAAACCAATGGACAGTCAGGTAGGGGGCCGTAGTGACGAGACATGTGGGGCCTCACAGGATAGGGGTGGAGCCGGCTCTTTCTTCCCCACCCACAAACGGACCCTCTGGCTACTGATCAAGCTGCTTAAACCATGATCCCAGAGACTCAGAAACAAATCTCAGAACCCAGTGGCTTTTGGCAGAAATCCCTCCAGATTTAATTATTAAAATTTCAGAATTCCAAAATCACATGAACGTGACATCATGTGCTATTCATAATCAGCAATAGAAAACAAATTGTCTAATGTTACTTTTTCGGCAGATCTGAGTGTTGGGATAAAATCCCAAAGTAAGGGTGGCTCTCATGTCGAAACATTGAAGGCAAACAAAGTAGAGAGAGAGTAATGTGGAAATCATCTGCCACACAGGTGGGGGTGGTGTGGGATAGGGGACATACTGGGGTTTTTTGGGGTGGAAAATGTGCACTGGTGAAGGGATGTGTGTTTCATCATTGTATGACTGAGACTTGAACCCGAAAGCTTTATAACTGCTCTCATGGTGATTCAGTAAATAAATTTATTTTAAAAAATAAAATGATAACTCCGCCTAAAGAAAGTTTGGAGTTATGTATGGTGACAAATGTAAACTAACTCTGTTGAGGTGATCAGTTAACAGTATGTACAAACACCAGATCATACATTGCATATCTGAACTTGCATAATGTGCCAATGAGCCATTACAATTGAGAAGAAAGAAAAAGATAAATAGCAAGCAAGATCAAAGAACTCTGACTATATATTCATTGGATAACATAGTACATTTGTTTTCTTCGTCGAGAGTCACTTATATACTCCCCAGTGAAAATCTTAGCATCATTCCCCTTGGCTGGGTTCCCTGAAATCCCCACAGTGAGAGCAGATATCTGTTACAGAGCCTCTGTTTTTGGAATAGATATTAACTTTCAGAGACACAAAGGAAGGATCTTATCTACAACAGCTTGCCTGGTGTTTTGTCACTCCAGCCCCTAAAGATACATAGGATAACTAACACAAATTACTTACCCTCTGACACAGTGTCTCCTGTGTCCTATGTAGTCCACTAAACTGTGCACTCCCAAAAGATAATGTTCACGCAAGCCTGTAACTCTGGCTTCATTTGGGAAATGGCCCTTTGCAGGAATGATCCAGGAAGGAATCTCTAGAGATCACAGACCTTAAAGCTTACCATTTCTCCACAGGAAGTTCAACCCACCCCTAACTGTCAGTAATTTCTGCCCTTTGTCAAACATGTTACCCTGTTTTCAAGACTTTTGCCTCCAAGAGGGCATTGCTAAAATGCCAATGAATGAATCCCCTTCAGGATTAATCAGTGATTCATAGGAGTTGGTATGTGGTGGAATGTATTTAGGTTTATATTCCACTCTGGTGCCCAAATCTCTTTAGTATGTTTAAGATTGAGTGGCTCAAATGGGACAGTTTTTTTTTTAGAGTACCTCTGTGGTCATTTTTCTCCTCCCTGTGTCAGCCCCCCATTCCCCTTAGGGGTTTCTGTGTCTGTGATGGTTATTTTCATATGTCCACTCAGTGAAGGGATGCCCTGGCAGCTGCTAAAACATGCCTGTGCATCTCTGGGAGGGTGTCTGGGAAGATACGGCCTGGGTGGCCAGAGTAAGGAAGAGCTCGCCATCCCCAATGCAGATAGAGCCATCCAATCTACTAAACTCTGAAATAGAACCCAAAAGGTGGAAAAGGTGAATTTACAGCTCTACTTGATTCACCACATCTATCTTCTCCTGCCCTCAGGCATTAGCAATAGGATATTTAGACTAAGACAGGGACTTTACACTATAGGCAACAATATTCAGACCTTCAGACCAGAACTGAATTCTGCTGCTTCTCTGATCCTCCAGCTTGTGGACTAATAGCAGATGGTGAGAGTTTTTGGCTTCTATATCTGGAAACCAGTTTCTATACTAAATATGTCTGTCTACTGGTCTGTTCCATTACTTATTTTCTAGAGAAAACTTACTGAATGTTAATGCTCTGACTAATGCTAATAGCTCCAAAACAATAATACTTACAATAGAGTCCACATGTTAGGTATGCTCCTGGGCAAAGAGAACCAAGTCACGATGATTCTGTGTGTGTGTGATTTAAAAAAAAGTAGAACCACAAGCAAGTATTGAAAGTAGATTGAAAGTGGCCAGAAGGTACAAACTTCTAGTTAAAATTAAGAATTAAAAATCACATGATGATCATACCTAGTGCTGCTGAGGGATATATTGTTTCATGTTATAATTTTTATTTATTTATATATTTATATATTTGGGCCAGAGCGACAGCATGGTAGGGCGTTTGCCTTGCATGCAGCCGACCTGGGTTCGATTCTTCTGCCCTTCTCGGAGAGCCTGGCAAGCTACCAAGAGTATCCCGCCCACATGGCACAGCCTGGCAAGCTCCCCATGGTGTATTAGATATGCCAAAAACAAGTCTCACAATGGACATTACTGGTGCTCACTCAAGCAAATCAATGAACAAGGGGACAACAGTGCGACAGTGTTACATTTATATATTTATTATTATTAATTTTTTTTTGGTTTTGGGTCACACCTGGCGATGCACAGGGGTTACTCCTGACTTTGTACTCAGGAATTACTCCTGGCGGTGCTCAGGGGACCGACCATATGGGATGCTGGGAATCGAACCCATTTTGGCCATGTGCAAGGTAAACTCCCTACATGCTGTGCTATCGCTCCAGCCCCATGTTATAATTTTTAAATGGAGTATTTGATTTCCTTTTGTTGTGGTTTTTTAAAGAGTGCTTTGCAAAGTCTCCTTACCTCTAACCTACTGCCCTTTAAAAAAAATTAACTCATGCTCCCCTGAAAATCTACCTTCTTTAAATGAATAAGCTTAAAGTGCCCCAAATGAACTAGAGTCTATTTCGGCTCCACACCCCTGGTTGTGTCAGCATCCCGAGTGGGCGGTGTCAACTCTTTGGGGAACAATACTTTATAGCTTGCATATAAGTTCCGTCTTCAAAATGCATCTAAATGATACATCTAAATGATAATTTTTAGAAGTCTAAGAATCTCAGTGTCCACCAAACATATTCGAGTTTTAGTGATGATCTTTGAGTGCTGGCTTATTCATACCCCACTATTTCCCGATGCTCCCTGGAGATACTGAACCCTCAGGGATGGCTCAGGATGGATACTTCTCTTTTGACTCTGGGACACAGTCCAAATCACATAAGATCCTTCTAGAGAATTTAGCAACCGTGTGCTGTTCTTTAAACATGGTTTTAAACAATCCTCTATTAAGAAGAACAAATATCAGATGACCTCAGTCATCTGTTGTATACAGAGAAACCGAATAAAGAAAAAGACAGTACTGAATGAGGTGAACCCTCAACTTTTGATGGCAAAAGTGAGATTACGAAGCAGCAGTGGTGCAGTGGTGGGAGAGCAAGGAGGGAAGGGAAAGGTAGACTTGAAATGACACTAAGGACAGAGATGGAGGAGCTGGGTACTTGGATGGTGGGGAAGGTGCAGCGTGACTGGCATCAAAACCATAGGAGTAAAAACTCTTGTAGTCATCTTAAACTTAATTGAAAAGAAATGTGAAACAAATGGGACTATCTTAAATTAAGAAGCTTCTGCACCTCAAAATAGACAATAACCAGACTACAAAGACAATCTACAGAATGGGAAAGGATATTTACCCAATACCCACCTGATAAAGGGTTGATATCAAGGATATACAAAGAACTGCTTGAACTCTACAAGAAGAAAACATCTAACCCTATCAAAAAATGGAGTGATGAAATGAACAGAAACTTTCCCAAAGAAGAAATTCGAATGGCTAAAAGGCACATGAGAAAATGCTCTACATCACTAATCATCAGGGAGATGCAGATCAAAACAACAATGCGATATCATCTCACACCACAGAGACTGACACACATCCAAAAGAACAAGACCAACAAGTGCTGGCACGGATGTGGGGAGAAAGGGACTCTCGTTCATTGCTGGTGGGAATGCCAACTGCTCCAGCCTTTTTGGAAAACAATATGGACATTCCTCAAAAAACCTGAAATTAAGCTCCCATTTGACCCACCAATACCACTTCTGGAAATTTACCCTGGGGTCCCAAAAACACAGCAGAAAACACCATCTGCACTTCTGTGTTCATTGCAGCACTGTTCACAATAGGAAGAGTTTTGTTTTGCTTTATTATTTTTTTGGAAGTAGTCTCCATTCAGTCAGCTCTATAAAATTTGTCAAATGCAAATGAAGTATCTATTAAGTCCCAGATTGATGGCGAGATATTAGAGACACAACCCTAAAAGGAACATTAAGTCTCTCTCCCTAAAGGCTTACTGCTTAGGGAAGAAGACACAGTCTTGTCATTCAGCCAGTGAGATTACCCGGGAGCTGTGCAGAGGAGCCCAGGAGACCATGTCCAAGTTTGTCTGGAGAGGGACCATGCAGGATGGCTTCCTCAAGGTGGGATCCCTCTCCCTGACAGCCTTGAGCTGTCCTGAAAGATAGGGGAGGTTCAGGAAGTTGTGTTGGTGTGACCGCTGCTTTGTGAAGAACTGGGAGGCTTGAGTTTTTGGCCTCAGTTGCATCTCAGCTGTGTTTCCCCCAGTTGCTCATCGTCAGTCTTACCCTTGTTTCTTCCCCAAAGAGGCAGAGACAGGATTCTCTCTAGGAATACTCACACAGCATCACGAGCTCAGACATCACCAGCATTACTGTGATTAGTAGCGAATGACGCACTCTGACGAAGTTTTACTGAATTCTAATCACCTATTTTTTAGCCCAGAAAGCCTGCTCCTGTGTGCCAGCATGATTAATGAGACCATTTATACAGCTCATTGGTCATACTTAAATTATTCTAAGCTTTCATCTGTTCTTTGGTTATGATGAATCTGGGTTTCCTTTTATTTCTCTTTACTCTTGAGTGCTTCTCTCAGTCTCCTTGGAAGATATTTGCTTGGATTCAGAAAAGGATGCCCAGTGACCTTTTGAGGAACCACCTCCATACTGCTCCCTGCATTAAGGAAGATGGGGCATGAATGGCATGGGCCTCAAAGGGAATTAACTCTCCATCTATAGGTAGACCCATGTCATTGGGATCGGGTTATCACGCTGGATTCAATAGCAAGCAGCTTTAAGGTTAGATTTCTGTCTGGTGGCAAAGAAAGTCACAAGATCAGGTTGAAAGAGATTTCATGCCTAGGGACTGCTTTTCAAATCTATGTGTCAGTCTTTGATCACCTGCTTCCTGGAGCTCCTCCTTCTTCTGTGTGTACTCATAATTTAGTGGGAAAATCCAGAAACCCTGCCTTCTAGGGCTTCGCAAATATTTCTTCCAAATCCCAGACACTGAAATTACATTTGTGGCAAGAAAAGGAAAGGCCACAAGAGAAATCTTAATGAGTTCCTTTTATAATAGAACTCTGAGCTCTTATTGAAATAAAGGAGGTCTGTTCTCCACACTTCTGCGAATAACAGTTTCAGGACATAGAAAATGTGGCCTTGATTAGCTGCAACCTTAAGAGTAGCACTGTAGCACTGTAGCACTGTCCTCCTGTTGTTCATCAATTTGCTCAAGCGGGCACCAGTAATGTCTCACAACAAATGGTGAGACTTGTTGTTACTATGTTTGGCATATCAAATACATCATGGGTGTCTTGCCAGGCTTTGCCATGCGGGCAAGATTCTCTTAGTAACTTGATGGGCTCTCCGAGAGGGTTGGAGGAATCGAACCTGGGTTGGCCACATGCAAGGCAAATGCCCTACCCACTGTGCTATCGCTCCAGCCCTTAAGAGTACAATTTCAAATTATGTACACCAGAAACCATCACGAATGAGGTAAATCACAGGACCTCAACCAATAAATTCAAAGATCAAATCAAATTAAAGAATTACAACATGCCATGATCAGAACAATAGTACAGCAGGTAGGGTATTTACCTTACACATGACTGACTCGGGTTTGATCCTTGGCACCATATACAATCTCCCCTGAGTCCTGCCAGAAGTGAATCCTGAACACAGAGCCAGGAATAATCCTTGATCACCTCCAGATGTGGCCCAAAAAACAAACAAAAAAGAAGTACGATTTGCCAGAAAATCTATTCCATAGTTTCCTCCTGGAATCACTCTGATCTGATTAAAGTCTATCGATAAACCTTTATATCTTTGTTAACCGTTATTGCAGTCTGAGTGGTGGTCTTTGCAGGGCTATCTAGATGTGGAATGAAACATTCTGAATGCCAAGGAATGAACAGGTAAATCCGTGCACTTGGAAGTGTAGCCTCCATAACAGTCAGGCTAGTTTCATCCTTTGTTGTTCCGCTCTGTGATCTCCCAGCCCCAGTGAGCAGGAACAAAGAGTGAGGTATCTCACTCGAGTTAGGAAGGAATCTGTGTTTCATGTTCCAACCCATAGACTCTCCAGTGTTCCAGCCCGGTGGGGATAGGGACAGCATAAGGTTCCAACCGTGGCCCTTGTCAAACTGTCCTTTTATGAGCAATGATTCCCAGAAGAGTATAGGAAACTTTCCAGTGGTCAACCTTCCCTCCTGTTCCCAAGGCTGTGTGTGTGTGTTTGTGTGTGTGTGTGTGTGTGTGTGTGTGTGTGTGTGTGTGTGTAGTTCTGGGCATCAAAACTAGAATCTTTCATATACTAAGTATTTGTGCTACCCCTCAGCCACATGTATTCATCTGAGATTTTAACCCTCATCATTGAACATGGTATCATCATCACTATAATGGTCGGCCATTTTCTTTAATATCTGACCCTGAACATTGGGTGCTACAACCCAGCTAAATGAAATTCTTTCCAAACATGTTACAGGTTTCTAGAGAAGTTGATACTTCTTAAACTATGCAAGGGGTGTTTTAATTATTGATTTTTATCATATACCCAAGATACATGATAAAATTCATGCATCAGCAGTGACGAGACACACCTCAGGATGGTGGGTGAAACCAGCCCTTCTCCCTACCCCGACAAGACCCAAGGTTGCCGCTCAGGAACTGCTCTTGTGGCTACTTATTGAGCTTCTTAACAGACATGATCCCAGAGGCACACATGAATCTCGGAACCCAGCAGCTTTTGGCAGAAATCCCTCCAATCTTAATTATTAAAATATCAGAATTCATATATATATTGGGCATATATCATATACTCAAGATACTGGGCTGGAACACAGCAGGTAGGGCTGTGTTAGCCTTGTATGCACCCAACCCAGGTTTGATTCCTCCGTCCCTCTCAGAGAGCCTGGCAAGTTAGTGAGAGTATCCTGCCTGCACAGCAGAGCTGGCAAGCTCCCCGTAGGATATTCAATATGCCAAAAACAGTAACAAGTCTCACAATGGAGAAATTACTGGTGCCCACTTGAGCAAACCGATGGACAATGGGAGGACAGCACAATAGTGCTTTCCAAGATGCAAGAGTACCCTCATGGGCTAACATCTTTTTCCCATGTTCCATGGCATCAGACTCTGATCTTAGCTTCTTCTGCCTCCTCATATCCATACAGCTCAACCATATCTTTGAGGCAGCCATAGAAAGGCAAACACTTCCTGTTATCCTATTACCTCAAAGCTGCCCTGGGCCCTTCTGCAAAACTCTCTTCTTTCTAGATCACTTAATCTGTTAGCTTCTAGCCTTCTGCTGCTTGTCAGTCTTTGCAATCACCTGTTTAATTTTCTCATCACTGGCATTAAATTATGAATAAACTCATCCCCCACAAAACCCATTCCTCTGCCATTTTCATTCTAATGAGTGATGATTGTAATTATACATATGAAGAGAAAACAGCAGTGTCCTTTTTCATAAAGGGATATTGGGAAGTCAATCGCTTTGGAAAGTACATTGAAGTGTCTGCCTGGGTATCAGACAGGATCTCCTGTGATTTGAGGCTGGAGATGCCTGTATGTTTCAGTTTCCTTTAGGGGGTCCACCAGCACCCACTTCTGCACAGATTCCAAGCAACTCTCTGAGGCAGGAGGAGGAGGCGAGGTGAGCACTGAGGCCTGAGTGTTTGTCTTCCTATACTCAGCAGGCCCCACCCCCAGAGGTGGAGAGGGGTGAGTCTCACCTCATAGGGCAGAGTACAGCTCTCGGGCTAGCAAAACCATTACAAGCTTCCCATTACAAAGGGAGAAAGAGCAGGAATAATCTAATGAAAGAGCTTGAATAATTTAATGAGCATTGAATTGGGAGCACCAAGAAAGTAGGATTCTCATCTAGCTCTGCTTTGGGAAACTCTGGATCTTGCAGTTCTCATCTTCCAAATATAGTGTGGCCCAGTCTCCCTCCGCCTTAATATAGCTCTGAAACTCTGAAAGATGGTTCCTTGGAACTTCCTCATTCCACTAGGATTTAAAACCCTGATTATCTTGCCAGGACCTAGCAAGGCTGCACATGTGAAAATAACTATTCTATGAAGTTCCAGTCAGGCAGGACTTGAGTTCTATTGAAAGCTAAAATAGCATCAAAATCAAGTTGTATAACTCTGAAGAAACTATCACAGCTATCTCTTACATCACAAAAGTCAAAATACCTGCTCAGAAAGAATAGCCACAACTGTTTACTATCCCTTGAGGTTTTTTTTTTGCATCTTAATAGAGGCTTTGGTGTAAAATAACACACACAATCCAGGGGACTTTGGAGTAGTAAATCTCACTGGCGCCCTAATTTCCTTTCTGGAGTTTCCCATGGCTCTCTGTAAGAAAAATAAGAGATTTCAGATCTTTGCAAGTCCTACTGAAAGAACTGATAAGAACATTAGGTGTGTGGTCCACAGATAGCCTAAATCAGCACAGTCTGAGAGATCTCTTCCGTCAAAGGCCTATCCAGGTTAATATCTAATTTTCTCTACATTATGGCATATATGGAGGTTGTCATGGTAACTGGGTGAAAAACTGAGCCAGTAGAATATATGGAGCACTTTTTGGCAACCTCAGCAAACTGGAATTCTTCTCCTTAATCCTTTTTTCTCACAAACCCAGTCCACCAAAAAATCTTTTGGCAATTGTTTTAACAATCAAGCGAAGCTTCTGTTCACACTTTTTATTTAAGCATATCTAATAGGCACAATGATTATAGATTCATGGAATGTTATAATTGGGAGACACAAAGGTATCATTCAGTCTCTTATTTTCCTACAGGTAAGCTAAAAATATTTGCCAGAAACTTTGTGAAATAAAGATTCATCATCTGCACCCCATGTACCCCATACAAGTATATCAGAATCTCATCAGACAAGAATTTTCACTTTCAAGGAACATTCCCAACAATTCTGTCATCAAGTAGATTTGGAGACCACAGATCGAATTCTAACTTCTCCTTTTGTAGCTAGAGATTTTTTTTTTTTTTTGGTTATGCATGTATGTGGGCTGGAGCGATAGCACAGCAGGTAGGGCGGTTTGCCTTGCATGCAGCCGACATGGCCGACCTGAGTTCAATTCCTCCGCCCCTTTCAGAGAGCCCAGCAAGCTACCGAGAGTATCTCGCCCACGCGTCAAAGCCTGGTAATCTCCCAATGACATATTAGATATGCCAAACACAATAACAAGTCTCACAATGGAGATGTTACTGGGCCCGCTCAAGCAAATCCGATGAACAACGGAAGGACAGTGACAGTGACAGTTATGCATGCATCACTCTGTGAGGAGGTAGGGGTGGAAGGAAAGGATTTCAGAGTCTTGATAGCATTAACTGCCTAACAGAATTAAGAGAAGTTGACAGGTGTTCTTGATATGTCTGAAACAGTTGTTTCATTTCAGTTTCTTGGATTCTTCCTTTGGGTGTGCCCCAAATGTCAGTGATTGTATTCTATTCTTCCCTGGAACACTACCCCTTCCACACCTTTCCTGCCTTAGTAACACACAGACAGGTAGCCTGAGAAAGATTGTATTCTGCTAAGAAGGTTCAGTTCTCCTTTTGGACCATACACTTTCTGTTTTAGATGTCAGTCTGCAAGGAATTTTGTCTTTGCATGTACTACACTTGTAACTTTCCTCTTTTGATTATTCCAATCAGGTCACAGAGAACTCAGTAAAGCAAACACATGTGTTTAGCTCCCTACACTTAATGTCAGTTATAAATTTCACCAAATATCTAGAAAAACAGCCATAATAAGGGACATTCTAATTAGTCTTAGAGGCATTATGCTGTGAAAATAGGGGAATATTTTTTGTTTGAAGAGTTTACTAATTGCCCCCCATCAGTAGGTATGAATCTCTCTTGTTATATTTTCAGAAAATACATGGATTTGGCTTCCAACTGGGTCACTGTAAGAAGAAAGCTGCAAAAAAAATCATAATAAATAAAGATATTGATGCTTTGAACAGCTAGAAAGAAGGAACATAACTGTCGAAAGTTCTTAACAGTATTCCTTCAACATTCTCATTCTTAGAAAACACTGTTGTTATTTTTAAAAAATTTATTAAGGCACATGATTTACAAAGTGATTCATACACTTTGAGTTATTCATACAATTTCGTTGAGTTTCAGGCATACAGTGTTCCAGTTTTCATCCCATCACTTGTGTCAACTCCCTCCAACTGTGTTCCCAGGTTTTCTCCACCTCGCAGCCTGCCTACTTGACAAACATATTTTTGCTCGAGTTCCCCGGCAAGCTACAGAGAGTATTCAATATGCCAGACACAGTAACAACAAAGTATCCAATGGAGACGTTACTGGGCCCGCTGGAGCAAACATATTTTTAACTTTATTTAAATACCATGGCTTACAAAATTGTTCCTAATACACTTTTTTCAGGCATTCGATATTCCAGCACTAATCCCATCACCAATGTGACCTTCCCTCCATACTGTCCCCATTTTCCCATCCACAACTTCTAGTCTACCCCTTTAGTAAGCAAAAGCAGTTTATTTTCTATTTCTCATTACAACAAAATGACAAATGGGACTCTTAAAAAATAGTTCAATAGCAGAAAATTTGTAAATTTTGTTATATCTCACCATAGGGCCATTAAAGTTATTGTCTGAGAGTTTACTGCATTGTTTGTTGCTAGGTGAACCTTCTGTGCTGTTGTTTTTATTTCTTGAGCTTAATTGGTCTCTATGCTATGTTCCTATCTAATTTAATGTGCTCTTACGAGGCTGCCAGTACTGTGGAAATTGAAGGAGTCTCATGGCTGCCTATGCGGCCACACACTCCAGGAAGTCCAGGATCTATAGAACTGGGCTGATATGTTTCAGCAACTTGGCTTGTATCTCTTTCGAGATTAGTGGTGAGATTGTGAACCTGGGCTGTTTCTTCTGTGGCAGCGACTATGGGATGTGGGTGGGGTTTCCAGCAGGATATGGTAGGGAGAGGTTGGGGAGAGGTTGCCCATCCCTGTGGGGGAATAGGTTTTTCCCAATGTGCCCAGACAAGTTGCACACCAGGTCCAGGCATATGTGGGGCAGAGGATGACGAGCATACAAAGAAACCACTCTGGGAGTCAATGGCCACTCACTTTATTGCCTATTTCCGAATACACACACATTTTATAGAGGATCTCGGCTTAAGAGAATGGTCCAATCACATTTAGCATCACTAACATATCAACTTTCCAACTCTGCTTTGCCCTGGCCCAATCCCAATTAGGGCTAGATGCTGCAATTAGAAATGACTCCCTAAGTGTAGGTGACAATTCTTGGGGGTTGGGGGAGATTCAAGGCCTGATACCTGGTACTTGTAAAATGCACCCAGACACTATTGGGTCACTATGCAGGGACAGGTCCTATCTGCCATACAGGGATCAGCTGCCCAGGTATCAGGTGTACTCATGAGTTTTAAAGGCTTGGCTTGCTTCTCTTCCAAGATTAGTGATGAAGCTGTGAAGCTGAGCCGTTGGCTACAGGGTGGCAGCTGTGAGGTGTAGGTGACAGATACAGATTTAAGTTGATTGTTGTCATTTGGTTCTCAAGCTTCGGTGTTGTGACCCTGCAGTTTGGATATATAGATATTCCACTCC
Organism: Sorex palustris; assembly: GCA_028565675.1. Classification (NCBI taxonomy): domain Eukaryota; kingdom Metazoa; phylum Chordata; class Mammalia; order Eulipotyphla; family Soricidae; genus Sorex; species Sorex palustris. Next base: position 1,874 of record JAOXYA010493283.1, on the reverse strand, counting down.
TCTCCACTACCACTTTGGAGCCAGATGACATAGTGTTCCCACTCTGCAGTTGATGGCTTTCACAAATATCAGTCATGCATCTACACTATTTTTAACTGCAATTTTCTGGAAGAGGGTTTTGGGCCACACTCAGTAGTACTTGGACACTACTTTTGACTCTGTGCTCAGGAGACCACCTGAAGCAGGAGATCTAACCAGAGTCAGCCACATATGAGGCAATCTCCTCGATGCCTGTATTCTCCCTCCACCCCCTTACTTGCAACTTTAAATATGCAAATGCAATGCTTAAACTCATTGTCATCTCAAGGGACTACTGGTCATATTTTATTTTAAGTATACATGTGCAGAATATTTTTTTTTTAGTTTTATTGAATCATTGTGAGATAGTTACAAGCTTTCATGTTTGTGTCACAATCACACAATGATCACAATGATCAAACACCCATCCCTCCACCAGTGCACATTCTCCACCACCAATATCCCCGGTATACTCCCCCTTTCCCACCCTCCCATTCCCTCCATGGCAGAGAAGATTCCCCATAATCTCTCTTTCTACTTTTGGGCATTATGGTTTGCAATACAGATCCTGAGAGGTTATCATGTTTGGACCTTTATCTACTTTCTGCACATATCTCTCATCCCGACCAATCCCTTCAGCCATCTTTTTCTTAGTGATCCCTTCTCTATTCCAGCTGCCTTCTCCCCTTTGCTCATGAGGCAGGCTTCCAGCTATGGAGCAATCTAGCTGTCCCGTGTATCTACTATCCTTAGGTGTCAGCCTCATGTTATGTTGTTTTATACTCCACAGATGACTGCAGTCCTTCTATATCTGTCCCTCTCTTTCTGACTCATTTCACTTAGCATGATATTCTCCATGTGTATCCATTTATAAGCAAAGTTCATGACTTAATTTCTCCTGACAGCTGTATAGTATTCCATTGTGTATATGCACCAAAGTTTCTTTAACCAGTCATCTGTTCTAGGGCACTTGGGTTGTTTCCAGATTTTGGCTATTGTGAAGCTAAGCTAAAAACATCTTTAAGGATGAAACAGCACTGACCATGCAAGTGGAAGCAAACATGAACAAATGGGACTACATCAAACTAAGAAGCTTCTGCATGTCAAAAAAAAAAAAACCGTGACCAATATACAGAAAGAGCCCACAGAATGGAAAAGAATATTTACCCAATACCCATCTGATAAGAGATTAATATCCAGGATGTACAAGACACTAGTAGAATTGTACAAGAAAAAAAACATCAAAAAATGAGGAGAAGAAATTAACAGAAGTTTCCTCAAAAAAGAAATACAGGGCGCGTGGCTTGGGAGGCCTCCTGATGGGTCGTAGTCACAGCCGCTCCCCATGGAGGGAGCATAGGCGGTCCCGGTCCACGTCCCTGGAGAGAGAACGCAGACGCTGAGTAAGGTCCAGGTCCAGGGAGAGAGACTGGAGAAGGAGCCGTTCTCCATCCCCGCACAGAAGACGCTCCAGATCCCCAAGAGGACATTGATCTACATCTCCTTCCCCTTCCAGACTGAAAGAAAGAAGAGATGATGAAAAGAAAGAAACAAAAGACACAAAGAGCAAAGAATGGCAGATTACCGAGGAAGACTTAGAGGGCAAAACTGATGAAGAAATATAAATAATGAAATTAAAGGGATTTGCCTCCTTTGATTCTACAAGAGAGAAAACGGTGGATGGCTCTGTAAATACCTATGCCATCAGTGTGTCCCAGAAGAGGTAGTACAGGCAGTCCATAAATTGAAAAAGTGTATTCAACTGACATTTGTATTTCATTGCATAAGAATTGTTAAAGAATGGGTTTTTACACCACACCTAGATCAGAAGAGTGGATTTCGTATTTGTATGTGAT
>JAOXYA010493271.1:0-15157 GCA_028565675.1 Sorex palustris | reverse complement strand
CCAGCATCCCATAGGGTCCCCTGAGCACCGCCAGGAGTAATTCCTGAGTGCAAAGCCAGGAGGAACCCCTGTGCATCACCGGGTGTGACCCCCCCTCAAAAAACACAACAAAACAAAACTCCAAGAAGGGCCGGAGGGAGAGTACAGCAGGGAGGACGCTTGCTCTGCACATGCTGACCTGGGTCCAACCCCAGCACCCCAAGCAGGTGACTATGATGGTCCCCTAGGCACCGCTAGGAGTGATTCTTGAGTGTAAGGTCAGGAGTACCCCTATCACCAAGAGGTGTGGTCCCAACCCCCCCAAAAGCAAGGGGGGTTGGAGAGATACCCCAGGGGGTAGCGTGGCTGCCTTGGAATCGCCAGTACCCCATCTGGTCCCTAACCATGGCCAGGAATGACTCCTGAGCAACACCAAGTGTGGCTCAAAATACAAAAAGCAAAAACGTCGCTAGGACCAAGAGGCTGGTAGAACAGGGAGAGGGCGCTCGCCTTGCACGCGGCTGACCTGGGTTCAAGTCCTGGCATCCCATGTGGTTCCTGAGCACCAACAGGAGTAATTTCCTGGGACCAACCAAGCGTGGCCCCAAAACAATCAATAATAAAGGGGGCTGTGGACAGGAGACCCCACCATTACAAGACCAGAAGTAATAAATGATGGAGCCAACAAGGATTCAACATTAATATTTATTTTGGGGCTTTTGGAGGGCCACACCCGGTGGCGTTCAGTGCTCAGGAAGTACTCCCAGAAGGACTGGTGAAACCGTACAGGGAGTGGGCCCTTGTAGTTAGCCGGCTGACCTGGGTTTGATCCTCTGTATTGCATATGGTCCTGAGCACAGCCAGGAATAATTACTGAGCGCAGAGCCAGGAGCACTACCAGGTGTGGCCCCAACACCGCCCCCCCCAACAACACGTATATTCCTGGTGATGCTTGGGGGATCATATGGGCTTCCAAGGATCGAACCTGGTCAACTGCATGCAAGAGGGCCCTGCCCTTGCACGGACAGAGGTAGTGCCCACTGTACTGCCACTCTGACCACATATTGTTACTTAATATCAACTACATTTCCAAGTGCAAGCAGGTAACTATTTGAGACATTCACTTACAAAGACATGAAATTATTTAGGAGCATATTTCACAAGACAGACCAAATTTCTGCAAAGGGAACGATACATTTCCAAGGGAAATGAAAGCTCTGGAAACAGGTGTGCCATGCTGAGCCTATGGAGAGCTCTGAGCCTACAGGCACAGGGACGCAGAGGCCCCTGATCCTAAGCCGAGCTGATGTCAGACGTGTGAGCAGCCCAGCTCCATGCCACAGAGCTTGGGACCCACACGGTGCTGGGATGGAACCAGGTCAGTGCCTTGATCTCTGCACTGCCTGGCCCAACAGGTCTTTACCGATCACAGTATGTTCACGCCATCGTGAACTCAGGGTCCCAACTACACAACCACGGCCAGAGCGGCCACACCCCCAAGTGAAGTCTCCGGGGAACAAACAGCTGCAGGGTTCAATGTCACCTGCAAGATGCTGAGGTGCCTGTGGACAGCAGAGCCTGACCCTCACCTCCTGCCCTGGACAGGGCAGGGACGGCACTGATGGGGTGACAAGCACTGAGAGGTGACAACACTGAACTGACAGGAGGGAGGGACACGACGGGTGACCCGTTGCCATGGCAGCCGTGCTCACACACGCACATTGGCCCACCTGTCTCACAGGTGCCCGCATGCTTGGGTCATGGTGCTGGCACGCGGCGGGAGAGCACAGCCTCAGCCCACTGAGGCCCCTGGAAAATCCCTCTTGGTTTTTTCTTTGGGGTGGGACTTGGGCCATGCCTAGTCCTCAGGAATCCAGGAATCAGGGACTCAACAGGGTGCCAGGTGGGCCCTGTGTGCACGGCAAGTGCCTTCCAGCTGTGTCCCCTCTCCGGCCCCAGCAAATCACTAACATGGTCATCCAATTACTAAGTAGTTGGCCTCTAGACCCCTCTCGGAAAATGATCAACAACTAACGTTCAGTCTGCTCAATACAAGTTGCTTCCTCTGCTCAAGACTTCTGACAGCAGCTGCTCAATTTGGCAGAAGGGGATTCCCTGCAGCGTCTGCACTTCAGACTGCGATCCACTACACAGACGCCTAGAGGTCAAATTTTACCACCACCATAAGAAAATTTCCCCATGCACACCGTGGCGTCTGCCTGGGCTCCTGGCCTGCTTCCCAACAGGAGTACCCCGCCCCGCAGCACGGCCGGGCTGGCACTTCACAGTGCAAGTCTTTGGTGTCTTTTGTAACAGTGCTCAGGACCGAGCAGGGCCACCTTAAAGCTTCGCCCCACCCACACTTTCTTGGAGGGAGGGCATGTTCGGGTCACAGTTCTTGTGGCGCAGCCTCTGGACGGCGGGAGCCCAGGGATGGGGGGTGAGGGGGCATCCCAGGTGCCCTCCTTATCTTCGCTAGGGACCATCTGGGCCACTGTCAGCCGAGGTCCAGATGGAGGGTCAGCGAAGGGGACCGGTCAGCCTCAGTTTCCTAAGCAGCAGCAACCCAGCCCACCAGAAGTCGCACCTTGCCCCCCAGTGTGAGGCTGAAGGGCAGCTGTGTGGCCCAAGAACCCCTCCCTGTTTTCCCTGGTGCTGCAGGAAGGCTAGGCTGCTCCTCCCGTCAGTTCAGGGTGGACACCCGGCAGACCGTCTCCAGCACTGCTTTTGGCTCAGGCGCTGGGGCAGGGAGCAGCCACCAGAGCTGTGGCCAGCCCAGCCTCACAGGGCACTGTCCTGGGATGCGACCTCTGATGCCTTCTGGGGTCCCAGCACTGCTGGAAGGCGCCCGGGTCCCACCCACTCCGCCTTCCTCCCACGTAGAATCCGCCCACCCCACCTCGAGCCTCTGAATCACCCACCTCCCTGTTCCCCAGCACTGGCAGTCTGTAAGGAGCAAGCAGATTAGCTGAGCGTCACACAGAAACCCACGGAGCCCAGGGAGCAAGCAGATGACACAGAGGCTCAGCCAGCGCCCGGCAAGCGGCGAGGGCTGCTTGGCGCTGCCTGGGAGCCAGCCGGGACCCTCCCTGACCGGGACCCTCCCGGGCCCAGCTTTTAACTTTTCTTCCTTTTGATTCTGGGGCCCTACTCCGCTGCGTTCAGGGCTTACGGGCCCTGCGGAGTGCCCCAGGCTGAACCGGGGCGGCTGGTGCAAGGAGAGCACTCTACCCACCCCAGATTTCACCATCTTGACGCTTTCATGATTCGCTAAAATGAGCTGACCCGTGCCAGTGGGTACAAACACAGGTCGAAGTTGACCTCAGGTCTGGCACCGCAGGGAGGCACCTGCGGGACACGCGGCTGACCCGGGTTCGATCTCGAGACCCATTTGGTCCCGAGTCCCACCAGGAGTGACCCCTGAGGATCGTCAGATGTGGCCCCAAACCAAAAGAATAAATGACAAAGATGACCTCAGCAGCCTGAGAGACTGCACGCCCGTGTCCAGTGTGGGTAGGATTCCCAGCTTCCAAAGGGCCCTCAGCTCTGCCAGGAGTGACCCCAGCACAAGCCAGGGTCAGCCCTGAGCACAGCTGGGTGTGGCCCGCACCAAACAGAACAGACACAATCTCAGGACACTTTGAATCCGAACCCCAGGAAGCTGCAGCCCGCAGCTCTCCTCAGCCCACCCACGGCCCCCAGCCCACCCCTAGCACCACAAGGAGTCGTGGTGTGACAGAGCCTCAACAACCAAAGCCGTCCCCCCTGGCCGAGATGGCCCCAGCTGCCCCACAGACAGCCTTCTGAAGCATTCTGAAGCATTCCAAGGGTATTTTCCATTTTCTCTTTGGGTCACGACCCCCAACAGTGCTTGGGAGACCATGTGAGATGCTGGAGGTTGAACCCGGTCGGCCGCGTGCAAGGCAAATGCCTGCCGCTGTGCGATTGCTTCAGCCCCCACAAAGGTATTTCTGAGACCCACGTCCAGACTGGAGCCAGTTCCCTGGGAGTCCCAGAGCCGGCTGAGCCCAGCAGGAGCACGAGGGCAAGCCCTGAGCACCCTGGGCTATGGCCCCCAAACCAAACACATTTTACAAGAAGCACACAGGTCTCTCTGCCTAGAGGCAGAAGCCCTAACTCTACTCTGAAACTTAAAAACCGGGAAATTCTAACACTGGCGCTTCCTGTGTTCGCCGGTGGGGACGACTCTGCTTCCCTCAACATCAGCCAGTTTCCCCTTTCTCAGGCTGGGCAGTGCCAGCCGGGCAGCCAGGGGTGGAGGGCCCGCCTGCAGCCTGCAGAAAGGCCCGGCTCCTCCCCAGCATGCACAAGGTGGCCCCACCGTGTCAGGCCTGGCGGGCAGCAGGAGCCCAGAATGAGGGGCAGGGTCAGCACCCCTGGGGCCCGGCTCCTCATGCAGCCAGGACTCGGATGGTGCTGGGCAGCACCCCTGAGGGGGGTGCCAGCTCAGCCGACTTGCGGGGGAGGGAGCGCCCCAACAGCAGAGGGAAGGCGACTCAACACGGCGGCCCACTGAGAAACACCAAGTGCCCCCAGGAGGCTGCACACCACCCAACGGACCCCACCTGGCGGCAAGTGAGGCGGCCCATCCGTACACCCAGGCCCTCCCCACGACACCCAGCACCCACAGGAGCAGCCCACCCCGCGGGGAGAGCCAACAGGCAGGGTCCACTGGGCCCTGCTGTGTGGGCATGAAGGCCTCCTGGGCCCGAGGCGCGGCTAGGACTGACCTCTGGGCACTGCTCAGTGTGGCCACTCACGTCCACACCACAAAAACACCTTCCAAAAGGAGAACAAGCAGAAGGCCCCATCGAGGCAGGTGCAGCCCCTGTGGGAGTCTGGCCCGAGGGCACACGCAGAACACAGGCCCCCCGTCCCACGGAGGCCACAGGGTGGGATGGCCCTGCACCCACCCCAAGAGTCTCTGGGGGCACACCCGAGGCTCGCTGTTCCCCCCCCCAACCCACGGGGACACGGCAGGAGCAATGACCAGCAGTGGCGGGCCCCTGGGCAAGAACCAGCCTCTGCGGGGACCCCCGGCCCAGCCTCAGCCCCGGGGACAGCCTGGGGGGATGCCATGTGCTCCTTCCAAGTTTTCCCGCCTTTGACCTGGCCTCCCCACTGGGGCTCCAGGGTGGGGGGAGTGGGAGGACCAGCTGGGAAATGCATCTCTTCAGGCTGACTCTGCAATGACCCAGGAGTTTCCGAGGTCCGGAAGGTTCTGCTGCTCTGGCTAGCCGTCTGGGCACACCTGGAGAGGCCGGGCTGGGGCCGTCCAGCCCAGCTGTGCTGGGTCACGACCCGCATGGACCTGCAGCTGAAGGTGAGACCATGGGGAGTCCCAGTGAAAACAAGCCTGTGGGTCATCATCAGAAAACACCCGACCTGCACAGAGCTCTCTTTCCAGAGGGGGGCTTCAATGCGACTCGCCAACAGGGAGAGCGGCTCCTTCAGGGACTCCGGGCAACTCTGGGGTCTGTAGGACCACACCAGACAACAGAGCGCATGGCATGAGCTCTGTGCCCTCACTGCCCCGAAATCTCTTTTTTGGTTTTCTGTCACCCCCAGTGGTAGCTCAGGAGACCCGGGGAGGGGGGGGCCGGCAGGGAAGGAAGTCAGGCGGCCGTGTGTCGCCCCCTCCCCCCCACCCCCCCACCCCGCCACTGCTCTGGCCCCAAGTGCCCTCAGGTCTGAGGGTGTGAAATCCCAGGGAGCAGCTCTCTGCAGAAGGGGCCTGAGGGGTGAAGGGCCAAGCCCCGAGCATGTCAGGACCCACAGTGGAGAGAGGCGGGGAGGCCTCTGGACAGGTGGGAGCAGCTCCTGGGACCCAGGGCCCTGCAGCGACCTGAGGGCCACCAAGGAGTCACTGCACCCCATGGGGCAGGCACCCGGCTGACAGGGCTGCAGGCCTCTGCTCAGGGCTGACCCCATCCCCGTCCAGACATGCTGATGCCTCCGGGCCTTACCTGGGTAAGGGGCTACTTTTTAAAAATAATCGTTACTCATCATCTCATTCACAAGGCTCCACCCTAATTTCCTTCCAAAGGCCTCATCTCCAATACGAACATTTTGAGACTGGGTTTCAGTCTAGAGTTTAGAGGCAGATATTCAGTCCGTTGCACTTGAATAAGTGAAGTCTACAAGACGCACCTTAATGGGAAATCTCAGCTTTTTTTCACCAAATCTTTGAAATGCCCAAGGATACGTGTCTTGTTACTGCAGAAACGAAGGATCTCAGGTACATACCCAAATCCTGCTGGATCAGAGTTTACATCTTAACAAGAACCCCAAGTGATTTATGTGGACATTTGATGAGCGGGTCCACACTCAAAACAAGTTTCCATTAATATCCCATATAAGTATTGTCTTGTAGCAGGGAAGAAAAATGGCTAACAGAGCTCTTAAACTTGTGTTATCAAGGCTAAAAGTTGTTTGTTTAAAATGGCTTTCTTTTTATCTAACCATTATTATTCATCAATAAATCATTTTAAAAAATAAAAATAAATAAAAATAATTGTTACTATCTATTTTGGGTTTTGAGCCACACCTGGCAATGCTCAGGGCTTACTACTTCTGGCCCTGCACTCCTGGGGTGCTGGGAGTCCATACGGAGTCCCGGACACAGCCTGGGCAGCCGTGTAGAGGTGCATGCCCCTGGTTAAGGGGCCACTAACCCTCACCCTCTGGGGCCAGCACGACGCCAGTGGCCAAGGGCCTGCCTCTGTGCACTGCTGACCCAGGCCCGATCTCCAGCAGTGTCATGGGAAGCCCTGAGCACGTGGTGTGGCCCAAGCCGCCCCGTCCCCAGCAAGAGGACGCCAGCATGGCTCCAGGCTGCACTGAAGGGGAGAATGCATCTGGTGACTTCCTGTCGTCACATGAGTGTCCAGACAAGGCTGGGGGCCTCTCCGAGAAGGACCACCCGGCACAGAACCTCAGGTCCGACCCACGACATCAGAGGGCCCAAGCGCACACACTCCCGCCAGACTTCCTGGCAGGCAAGCCCTGTGGCTGAGGGCAAGATGGAGCCAAGGGCCAGCTGGACAGACTGCAGGGCGCATCCCAGCGCCCCTCCTCATGGACACAGGAGGGAGCTCAAGCAGTGGCCGTCACATCACACTGACCCCCAGGAAGGAGGCCACGGAACAGGTGGTCGAGATGAAGTGGCGCCGGAAGGGCATTCTGAGGCCACAGGGCTAGGCGGTCACTGGCATGTGCTAGAGACAGATGGAGGAGGTCCTTCCACACAGGGACAGACGGGGCTCCCCTCCACAGGGGAACAGGTGGGCACAGGGGCTCCTGTGCCCGTAGGGGAGCTCCTGCTGGCTCCTGGCAGAGCTGCCCGCAGTGGCGGGGGTGTCCAGGCACAGCACGGTGGCCAGCTTGGTCCCAGGAGTCTTCCCAGAGGGCCTGCAAACCCTCCAACATCCTGACTTTACTGGGGGCCCCACACCTGGCTCTGTTCAGGGACCCGGCTGACAGCCCTGAGGACCGAATGTGATGCTGGGGATGGAACCTGGGTTGGCCGTGTGAAAGGCAAACGTCCTCCCCTCTGTGCCCTTCCAGCACAAAAGGGTTTTTGAGTGGAAGAAGTTCCAGAAGCCTTGTAAATAAATTTCACAAGAAAATGAACTGCTTCAACATGGGGCCGCTGTGCTTGTGAAAGACATACTTTGTAGGCAGAGAACCTGCCTTGCGTGTGGAGGTCCTGGGTTTGATCCCGAGAGCCAGGGAAGGGAGTGAGGGCGGGCGACAAGCTTCACAGAAAAGCCCTCGAATTGTACATTTTCTCGTTTCAAACTGGACAGAGGTTCAGCATGACAGACGTGGGCACAGTGCTTGCCCTGCTCGTAGCTGACCAGGGTTTGACTCCTGGCACTCATGTGGCTCCTGAGCAGAGCCAGGAGTGAGCCCTGAGCACTGTAGGTCTTATCTGTGTGGCCCCAAAGAGTTTAAAGAAATAATACCCAAGACACTGGGCCACGAGGCGGCACAGAACCACATGATCTTAACACAAGCCAAGACGAGACCCAGAACACAAGGACAAGCAGCATCTCTGGCCCGACGCAGGCTTCCATCCGGTCAAGAGGAAACATACTTCAGGAAACAGAGGCACTCTGGGCCCCCAAATTTTTTATCTTGGGGCCACACCCAGCAGTGCTCAGGGGACCACACGTGGTGCTGGGGATTGAACCAAGGCGGGGCTGCGAGCAAGGCGAGTGTCTCACCTGCTCCCCAGAACCCCCACATCCTGAGTTTAAAGGCCAGCAACACAGCAGAGGAACCCAGGTGTGCAGAACCCAGGGCTGCGAGCTCCAAGCCCGCTCGGATCCGGACTGGATCCCCTCCCCACAGCTCCCCAGTTTTCCAGTAGCCTGGCAGTCACACCCACAAACTGCCCCAGCACCATGTAATCTCATCAACGGCCAAGACCCAGAGACTGAAACAAAGCTCTCAGAAGAGAGCGATGTAGTATTTCCTGGTCCTCTTATACTCTAGCCCACTGACGTACCTAAAGTAGCACATATTTGCTTGGTTTTAACATACTTGCTTGTATTCTTTCATATTCGGGCTTAAATGGCCCCAGAATGAAATGCAACCACCTTCACACACTTCTCTCTTATTGTGGTGGGAAGATACTCGCTGGTGGGGTGAGTGTTTGAATACTACCTGTAATGAACTATTGTGAACGACTTTATGAAAAAAAAAAAAAAGGCCAGCAGTATTACAACTGGGCTGAAAACGCTTATGTCTGTAGCATACTAACCTCCAGCAGCTGCTGGGCAGTAGTCTGTAACACGCAAGACCCCAGGAAAGGGCCACTTGCCTTGCATGCAGCCGACCCAAGCTTGCTCCCCTGAGCCCGCCAGGAGTGATCCCTGAGCACAGAGCAAGGAGAAACTCCTGTGCATTGCCAGTGTATCCAAAAACAAAAACAGAGGGGCTGGAGCAACAGCACAGCGGGGCAGGCGCTTGCCTTGCACGCGGCCGACCCAGATTCGATTCCCAGCATTCCATATGGTCTCCCAAGCGCCGCCAGGAGTGATTCCTGAGTGCAGAGCCAGGAGGACGCCCTGAGCACCGGCTGTGACCCAAAAAGCAAAAACAAAAACAGAAAGAATCTAATTTTAAAAAACTAGTAAAATCTCAGGCAGCTGAGGAGGGCAGCCAGACCTCAGGGACACGGCTTAGGCCACAGCAGGGGTGCTGGGACCGCTGAAGTTCACCCCAGACACTCCTGCTGGGTTTAGTAAGAAAAGCCCAGTGGGCCACTTCAGCTGAAAACCTACGCTTGCTTCCCACAAAGAAGAGTAGAGTGGGGAGGCCCAGCCGGACATGGCGAGCCCCCAGCAACCCCTCACTCCTGTGGTGGGGCCCTGACCTGCCAGGAGACACCAGGAGGGCCAGAGGAGCACCGGGCGTGGCCCCAAACACCAAATCCAAACTCCTCGGGCCCATGCCCCCCTCTCAGGAGGAGAGGGAGCCTCCTTCTCAGGGTGGGGTTTGGGCAACCAGCGGCGGCACCTGGAGGATGCTGGGGACAAGGGCTCTCTGATGGGGGCGGGGGAGGGGGGGTGTCCAGACAGGGAGTGCTGATTCCACGGAGGTCCCACTTCACCAGTGAACACATCATGGACCCGAACGTCCAAGGTGGGGAGAGCGTGGGCAGTCAGTCCTGACTTCCAGACTGTCACCTGGCCACACAGATCCCAGTTCCTGTGACCAGTGTAGAGGGCTGAAAGGGCAGAGACAGCTCGTGTGGAGGGAAGCCCCGGAAGATACGGGGCGACAAGACAGCAGGGCGGGCGCGTGCCTGACACATGGCCGGCTCGGGCCCCTCCCCGGCACCCCTTAGGGTCCCCTGAGCACCGTCGGGATAGATCCCAGAGTGCAGAGGCAGGAGGAAGCCCTGAGCACTGCAGAGTGTGGCCCAAAAGCCAAACCCCCCAAAGGTTGCTGGGGGGCTTCCTTCCGTCACAGGGTCGCCCCCTCCCGCCCACCCCGATCCAGCAGGCTCAGGCCTCACACACGGCAAAGGCCTCCACCAAACACGACGGCCTGTTTAGCTTGTCCCGGGTCACCTCCAGGTGTGCTGGGGGACCCTACCCCTGCCTCTCTCTCAGTACAAGGGGCTTCGGTGCCACAACACAAAGGTGGCACTGCCGGGGGTGGCCCCCTGCAGCTGAGTGGAGAGTGACCACTCAAAGGTCACCCAGAGGGCAGGGACAGAAAACCTGAGCTGTCAGAAAGCTCCATCCTTTAAGCTGTCCAGTGAAGGGTTGAAGGTCACTCGGGAGATAAGACGCAAGACAGAGGATTTAATCACTATCTGAGCGCTGGCCTTGGTGGCGATGCCCAGGGCTGCCCTCACCAGGACACCCCCACTCCGTCTCCTCCTGACCCGTCCCACCAGGAGCCCTGGGCCGCGACCCAGGTGACCCACGGGGAAAGCAGTGCCCTCACTGTATCCAGGCAATTTGGGGCTCCTTGCCACGTGAAGCGGCAACTTGAACTACTCACGCTCTTTTCTTCTTTTGGTTTCAGGGCCAATCCAGGCTCTGTGCTCAGAGATCGTTCAGGCCAGGGCTGGCAGCATGCAAGGCAAGTCAGCTAGTGCACCCGGCCCAGTTCTGCTGCTTTCTGAGTTTGAGGCCACGGAGGGGTGCCCCCAAGGGGCCGACCCCGCGATACTGGGGGTGTCCAGCCCTGCGGCTGTGAGCAGGAGAGCCCTGGGGTGCTGCTGGCCTCGGCCTGCGGGGAGCTGGGCCATGACTCAGCCGACACCTCCCGATCCTCCCTGACACCCTGGCTTGTGCCCTCGCACGTGGGCCCGGCCTGCCCACAGTGCTGCCCGAGGGCCCGGCGGGGCCGCGGAACTGGACTCGGTACTGGCCAGCGAGGCCGGGACACCCCAACACCAGGCTATTAGACCCCTTAAAAACGACGGCTCCCGACACTGCCCGAAAAGACGTTTGTGCTGTTACGTCCACTGCAGCACGGGCCACGCCACCAGGTCTGGACACCGCGAGGCGCACGGGGAGGGGCACGGGGAGAGGCGCCGGGTGGGGCGCTGGGCGGGCCTGGGGCTGCGGGGCCGGGTCGGCAGGACAGGGGTAAGCGGGGCCGGGCCGGACTGGGGGCGGGCCGGGACCCCCGGGCGCACGGGAAGGGCCGGGACCCCCGAGCGCGCGGGCAGCGCCGCGCCCGCTCCCGTCTCTCGGCGGGTCGGGGCGGGCGCCCGGTCCTCGGGGAGAGTTGCGGCCGGGAACTTTCCCGGCCGGTCCCGCCCGCGGCCGCCAACGCGCCGCGCGGGGAAACAGGTGTCCAGGCGCGGAGCGGGTCCCGCGCACGTGCGGCGCCTCCGGCCCCGCGACCCTCCGCGCGCGGCGGCCGGAACGCGTCCCCCGGCGGCCGAGCCTGGCCATCTGGGCCCCGGCCCCGCCGGCCTTTGTGCCTGTAATCTCCGGACGCAGGAAGCACGCCCGGGGAGGCGGCGGGCGCGGGGCCTTCCTGCTCCGGGGCGCCGCGGACACCCCGGGCGAGCGTGCCGGCGACCTGTGCCGCGTCTCCCGGCCGCGGCGGGGGCGGGGGCGGGGGGCGTTTGCGCCGCGGCTTCCTTGGACTTGGGCGGGAGGGAACTTTTCTGCCTGGCTTGCGAGTGTGCAGAGTTGGCGCTGGCCGCGGTCACGTTGAGCCTCGGCTTGGGCAGAGCTGAATTGAACCGGGACAGCAGGGGGGGCGGAGGCTCTCGTCGGCGACAGGTGAGCTCGGGGCGGGGCGGAGGCCCGGGGCCCCTTCCCAAGGGGTGCAGGCTGGCCCCACCTGGTCTCTGGAGACAGACGCTGGGCAGCTTCAGGCTGCAGGCTCCATGGGGCCGCAGAAGGGGTTCCGCCCTAGGAAGGCGACATCGGGAGCCCCAGGTGGGAGGGACACAGCCGCTCACCCGGCCCCGGCCCCGGCCCGCCAAGGTCAGAGGAGGCTTTTGAGGAGGACGAGCCTGTTTGGGGATTTGGGGCCACACCCGGCGGTGCTCAGGGCTCACTCCTGGCCCTCTCTGCTCATGGGTCACTCCTGGTGGGGCTCCTGGGACCATATAGGGTCCCCGGGATCTAACCCCGGTCAGCCACATGCAAGGCAAGCAGCAGCAAGCTGCTCCTCTAGCCCTGTGTTTGTGTGTTTATTGGGGGGGGGGATGTTTGTTTTTGACCACATCTAGCAGTGGTGCTCAGGGCTCACTCCTCTCTGCACTCGGGAATCACTCCTGGCAAGCTCCAGAGACCACATGGTGGGGAGGTGGAAGCCACCTGGCGCCCTCCCCACTCTCCTAGCCCCTCGGCCCCTGTTTTGTTGTTTTTTAAGGAAGAGTGTGGAGAGATGACCCCTTGTTCCCATTTCATGGAAGGCATATTGGGGGTTTCTTAGTTTTGCCCATCAGGTAGCTGGGGTGGGGGTGCGGTGCTGACCTCAGCAGACTCAGGGCCATGGGGGAGGGGTGGCACTAGTCAGCATGGACAGGCTTGGGGGTTCATTCTGCACCCCTCCAGGCAGTCAGAGTCCCCTTTGAAGTCATAGTAATGAAATGTAAATGATTAGTAAGTCTTTAATCCACTGTAGCACACCGGGAAGGCTCATAACGCTGGAGGGCCCCTGTGGACATAAAGGGTGGTCAGGGGGGTCCGGGCTCCCCCCACCTCTGAAAATAATGCATCAGAAGATGAGTAAGAACACAGCCCTCGGAGGGCATTTGCCTTGCACGTGGCCAACCCGGATTGGATCCCTGGCACCCCATATGGCCCCCAAGCACCGCCAGGAGTGATTCCCTGAGTGCAGAGCCAAGAGTCAGCCCTGAACATCGCTGGGTGTGGCCCAAACCCCAGAGCTTCCACCAAAAATAGATGAATAGCAAGCACTAAGAACAGACAGTGAGGGGTGGGGACACTCGGTTCCCCCAAACCCCACCTTCCCCGCCCGCAGCTGTGTCAATGCCCGGGCACTGCTGAGCTGAGCCTTGTGGACCTTGTCTGGCTGATGGGCGCAGAGAGGCGGGTGTTGGCGGTGCCAGGCCAGGGACGCCCCCCCCCACACACATGCACCTCCTGGTTGGCTTTGGAAGGCGGCACCTGATTCCCTCTCCTATGCTCCCCAGAGGCTGGTGCACAGCTGTGGGGTGGGGATGCAGAGCCCAAAGGGCCCCACCTGCTACCCTCCTCCCCCCACCCCATGCCAGGTGGGGGATAGAGGGCAAAGGGCACAAGCACCTCCCATGTTGCAGCTTTGCTGGAAGCTCCAGGCAGCTCCCCACATGCCACCCTCTGCGCCAGGATGGTTTTGTTCTAGTTTGGTGTTTTCAGGGGGGGGTGACCACACTCAGCTGTGCCGGGGTCTTACTCCAGGTGTGCCCAGAGCCCTGTGCAGGCCTTCCCACTGTGCTGGCTCTTGGTGGGCCTCCTGCGAGTCTGCCCGCCAACCAGGCAGACTGGGGGACACACAGGGAAACAGCTCCAGCCACCGGGGGTCATCACCTCCATGGCTTCCCCATGCCTGGGACTCCAGGCACTTCTGTCCCCCGCAGTCTGCAGAAGTGGGGGCCTCCCCGTACCTTCCCCAGTAGGCCCTGTTGCTCCCGCCCTGCCCTTCCTCTGCCCTGGCATTTTGTTCCGCTCCCCTAGGGTGCCCCTCCCTCCGCACCCTGCCTCTCCGAAGAAACTGGTCCTTCGAAGAGTCACCCCACTCCGTCCCGCCCCCTCCCAGGAAGACCGAGAATTCTGGAGCTGGGAGAGGCCACGCTGGGCGTGGGGACAGGGAGCGGGGAGGCGCCTGACTTACCGGTCAGGAATCCAGCGGACTCAGGTCTGAGCGACCCGCCTCTGGGCACCAGACCCACTCGGTGCCCGGCCAGGACTCAGGGCTCCTGCGATCTGTCGCTGGACACCGGACCTGCTCGATGCCCAGCCAGGAGACTTTGTGTGCCTGGACACTCCTGGCTAGGGCACTGGTGTCCTTGGGTCCCAGGCTGGGACAGCACCAGGACAGTCTCTGTGACAGGACCGCCCCCCCCCCCCCCCGTGCCCTGTGGGCTTGTCGGGTGTGTTGTCGTGAGCAGAGAGCCACAGGAGGGTGTGCAGCCTGGCCCAGAGCGGGGGTTGCTGGCGTTGCATGGGGAGCAGTGGGAAGAGAACAGGGCATTAATGGGGATCCTCGCGGCTTGACTGATGGGCACCTGCTTGGCATGGGAGGTCCTGGGTTCCACCCCCGGTGCCCAGAACAAAAGTGATTCCAACTAATTCGAAAGAACCAACTGTCTGTGGGGGCTGCCCCTTTTAAAGCAGGGCGGGGGTCCAGAGAGGTAGCACACAGCCAACCCAAGCTTGATCCCCAGCACCCCCATAAGACCCCCCGAGCCCCATCAGAAGTGACCCCTGAGCCAGGAAGAAGCCCTGAGCACCAGAGCATTGAGAGCAGGTCTGAAGTCATGAGTTTGATCACCAGCACCCAAAATTAAAGACATTTTTCAAAACAGTAGTTAGGATCTGGGAGCGGTGGCTCAGTGTGGGCCCGTCCCCAGTACCTGTGGTTCCCCTGAGCCCCCAAACCAAACAGCTGTGGCCCACACAGACAGACATCAGTGGCAGGGTGGGCTTTGGGGGCACAGTCCCACTCGCCTCACGCTGCCCTCCAGGGACTGGCGTGTGCAGCTCCTGGGGCCACACTCCATGGTGTTCCAGGAGCCACGCAGGCCAGCCTAGGCTCTGACCCGAGGCCTTGCGTGCTGAACATGCCCTCAGCTGCCCTGCCACGCCCCCAGCACCAGCTGTTTGAGTGACGGGCCTGGATTGTCAGCATGATGTTCTTGAAGTTCTTTCTGGGGGAAACTCACCTAGACTCTTTTTATTTTATTTTTACCACAGACTGGAGCAAAGGCCCCGGGACACAGACCTGCACATCCTCAGGTGCACAGCCTGATGGATTTGTCTGGAGTGTTTGGGTTTGGTTTTTTGGTTTTTTTTTTTTTTTGGCTTTTTGGGTCACACCCAGCAATGCACAGGGGTTATTCCTGGCTCTGCACTCAGGAATTACCCCTGGTAGTGCTCAGGGGACCATATGGGATGCTGGGAATCGAACCTGGGTTGGCTGCGTGCAAGGCAAACACCCTACT
>JAOXYA010493263.1:0-15158 GCA_028565675.1 Sorex palustris | reverse complement strand
CCCCCCCCCCCCCCCCCCCCCCCCCCCCCCCCCCGCAGGCACTTTCCCTTTCACTCTCTTTCTCCTTTAGGATGTTGTGGTTTGCAATGCAGGTATTAAGTGGCCATAATGATAATCTTGACTTTTGCTCAAAAATGTGACAGAGGCATGGAAAGCAATTTTATATTACAAAGTAAAGATATGTGAATAAGGAACCAGGGGGATAGTTTATTGGGCTGGAGGGTATACTTTGCAAGGAAGTGTTCCATGCTCTGTCCACAGAACAGCTTGGCCCCCTGGGCACTGCTCGAAGTGACTAAGCAATTGGCTGGGTGTGGTGCCCTCCCCACTAACCCACACCCCCCAAAGATACTTGAATAAGTATATTCCAGTGCTTTTTTTTCCAGTGGTAAAAGAGAAATAAGGAAGTGAACTTCTAACTAGGCCATGTAAAAGCTAGGATGAGGAGATGAAGCATGTTCTAGGCAGGAGGAATGAGAGCTCCCTAATAAATTGAAAGCCTCTGTCTCTTGGGCTTAGGTAGAAAATGAAGCTTTTTGCCAATAAGTTATTTAACCAATACGGAAGGAACCTAAGAATAACAGTGCATTCCAACAAGCCTAGTTCTGAGTACTTTAGAGTTATTACAAATATTGAAGTAGTTCTCTTATTAGGAATTTTTTCTTTTATTTTAAAACAGATTTATGCTTACATCATTCTTCAGTCACATATCACTCAGTGCTTAGAGTTTTATGGACTTAAAACCATTAGTCTTTATGTGCTGGTCTGTGGGCTGGTATTGATATAGAGAAGTTGAAAATCAGTGGTTACTGCAAAGATTATTATAACTGCCATCAATGGACTAGTATGCAGGTAGGTGCTGGTCCTCAAGTTAAAAAAAAAAAGATTTAAAACAAACACCATTCTAGGCTGGACGATTTGAAATAGCATCTATAGTAAACGTTGGCTGGCACATGGGCTGGTCTCAGGGCTCAAGATTTACTTCACAAGCAGGTCTGACACTTTGGAGTAGGGATGGTGAGAAGGCTGGACTCAGGGCGTGATTTGCATAATTGTTTAGCCCTCATAGAGAAGGCTGATCTCAACTGCTGCTGGGTTTTAAAATTGGGGTGGGGGGTACTGGGGCCACATTTGGCAGTGCTTAGGGATCACTCCTGGTGGTGCTCGGGAGACCTTGTAGGGTGCTGCTGATCAAACCCAGGTTAGCTGTGTGCAAGGCAAGCAAGCACCCACCCTACTTGCTGTGCTGTTACTCCAGCCCTTCAGCTACAGCTGTTGACCAGAATATATGCATGTGACTGCCAGCATAACGGCCTCAGGCAGCTTGTAATGCAGAGGTATAGATTCCCAGAGAAAGTGTTCCAAGTGGACTTATTAAGAACTGGAAAAACTTAGTTTTCTGTGTCTGCTGTAACACGTTGCCATCCATTTGGTTGTTTAACACAATGCAAATTCCCCGTCCCCAGTAGATTTCTGGAGGACTGAACTTGTTTTTTTCTGTTTTATTTTTTTTTTTGCTTTTTGGTTCACACCTGGCAAATACTCAGGGGTTACTCCTGGCTCTGCACTCAGTAATCACTCCTGGCAGTGCTTGGGGGACCGTATGGGATGCTGGGCAAAGTAAATGCCCTACCCACTGTGCTATCGCTCCAACCCCTGGAGGACTGAATTTAAGGGACTAAAATCAAAGTTCCTTAAATCCATTTCTGGATGTTCCAAGGGAAAATCTTTTCTTTGTCTCTTTCAACTTTCAGCATCCCTGGGTTCTGGCCATACTGCTGCTCTCTGCTTTAGTTGTTATATAATCTCCCTCCTTGAAATTTTGACCCTCTCTTTCACAGGCCTTCGTGATTACATGTAGGATAATCTAGGATAAAAAATCTTACATGCTCAGAGTCTTTTAATCTATCAATACCTGGGTCCCTTAAGTCCAATTCCAGAGATTCCAAGAGAAAATCTATTCCTTGTTCATTTGCCACCGGGGATTCACCTGGTAGTGCTCAGGGGCCATGTGACGGCCAGGGACCAAAGGAACTCAGAGTCTTGCACCCTGTCATTTTTTAGCTATCTCTGGAACCCATTCTTTTTTGTTGTGGTGTGAATGAGGACTTCTAAACTTTTCCCACTTACAACCCCTTTTTACCCCAGAAACGCGACACAGGCAAGTGCTGCTGAAAACAAACTCTGTATTCTTTATGCAGATGGTTTTGTTTTAAAGCAAGTTGGTTTTTTGAAGGGGGGAGAGAGAGACAGACAAACAGAACGAGAGATAGGAGAAATGAGACTGAGCTAATGTGGGCTTCTCCAGAGGGAAGGGGGCAGTGCAGTTGATTTTAAATTAATCTTTGGTTGATAACATTGACCTTTTAGGAAGCTGGGATCTAGGTCAGATTGCTAACTCGATTGCTCAAAGGGCTGAGCACATACTGTGCATCCTGGAAACCAGGTTTTGGTCCCAGTACCACTGGGAGTACCACATCCCTGCCCCACTCCAGCACAGAGCTGGGAGTAGCCCTTAAGAACCATCAAATATAGTGCAAATCTCCCTCTGCCGCCCTCCTCCCCTCCAAAGAAGCTATGATGTATGTCAGTTTTGTTCTTGATTGTGCCATCTCTTCACTTACAAGTGCTTAACAAGATGTTAAATATTAGACACTTAGGTGTACAATGTAGAAGTTGTATGTTTTGTTGGTATACTTGCTCTGTTAGTCATATGAAATGTCTTTATCCCTAGTAACTTTTTTTTTCTGCCTTTAATTTGTAACTCCAATAGCTTCCCTTTGTTAATATTTACTTGACCTATCTTTTCTATTTTCCTACTTTAAACTGTTCTGTAATTTTATATTTAGGGCACAACAATTTTTTTCTGGTTAGTTTTTATTTTGTTTTGGGGCCACACCCAACAGTGCTCAGGGCTGACTCCAGGCTCTGAACCCAGAGGCGAACTTGATAAGCTGCTAGGGATCAAACCCAGGTCAGCTGTGCAAGGCAAATGTACCACTCGCTGTACTATCTCTCCAGCTATAGGGCACAAATTTTATACAAACTATTGGTACATTTTTGTCCAATATGATATAAAAAGTAACTTTATATATATCTCCATATATATACATATATATACACACCTTATAGTTTTAAAAACAAAAAGAAATTAGAAATAAGACTTCTGAAGCAGTTAAACCTGTCATACTTTAATTCACTAGTAATTAATTTGGTGTTGTTCATTTCAGTAGTCACCTACTGCATATTTTTATTCACAATTATGAGAAGCAAATCCTTATAAACATTTTGGATAGGAAAATAAAACAAGTCTGCACCAACAACTTCTAAAAAAGTCAGGTGGAACAAAAAGATGAAAAAAAAACTGTCACTGTCACTGTCGTCCCGTTGTTCATCAATTTGCTCAAGCGGGCCCAGTAACATTGTGAGACTTGTTCCTGTGTTTGGCATATCAAATACATCAGGTGTAGCTTGCCTGGCTTTGCCGTGTGGGCGAGATACTCTCAGTAGCTTGCCGGGCTCTGAGAGGGACAGAGTAATCAAACCTGGGTTGGCCGCGTCTATGCCCTACCTACTTTGCTATCACTCCAGCCCAGGCATGGGAGTAACAGGTACATATTGGAAAACTCACTGGATACAGTGTTGTGAAATAATTGGAGAGAAGAGACTGAAATCATGGAAATGATTTGTATGGAAAATAATTTGGAAATAATTTGTATAACTTGCATTGAGGAAACCAATTAGGAAGCAAATGATCAGGATTAAACTCAGGTATTATCAGTGGCTATTGAGAAGGTCTCACAAAGAACAATATAACAAATTAAAAATCCTTATAAGTTTTAGATATTTACCTGTTGTAGATCTGTTAGTAGGTTTCTCAAAACCCTTCGAGTCATGCGGTTGCCAGAGTCCTTACCGCCTCTGTTATTTTCTGTATACAGTTGAAAAAGAGCTAGGCATATAAAGGGGTGGGAGAGAAATCTTTAAACAGAATACTTGTAACGTATCTTTGAAGATGATGTACTTCATATTCTGAACAGGTAACTTATGGGTATAAAAAGAAAAAGAAGGGAGAATATGTCTTAATTATCTTCTTGTAAATTTGGGGATTTCTTAAACCAGATAATTTGATAAGTGTGAAAATTCATTTAAATCTACCCCTTATAATTCAGCATATTGATAATAAATATTGTAAGCTATAAAAGAGTCAACATGAGTAAACTCAGGAGTTGATCCAGACAGAAACTTTCCACATATTGACCCTTTCAGGATTAAATGGATTGTGGAGATATGGCAGAGATCTCTGTCTTTAAAAATCCAGGTCATGCTGATATATGAAATACAGAGAGAGAAGAAATACACGAGAGAAGCAATTAGAGTTATACTGACTTCACTTGAGGACAAATGTTACCTCTGTATTTTGTGAGCAGGCTGTCCCCTGAGAGGGCAATCAGGGCAGCGATGGTAGGGATAAGCTTGACAAAACCCGTTCCTGTGCTGCTTGGCAAACAAACAAACAAACAAACAAACAAACAAAAACAGAGACAAGAACAGGAAAGGTAAGGTTATTCTTGGGAGAGGTTGTTTCTAAGAGTCCAAACTACCACTGGGTGTTTCTGACATGCTGTTACAAGCTTCAGCTGCTCATGGCTTGATTTTATGTATCTGGAATTACATAGTATTAGGAATTGCATTCAACTGTTATCATTCGTTCATCTGATTATTTTAAGTGTTACATTTATGGATACCTCCACTGGGCTAGGCATTGGGGTTATAAGCATCATTTTCTTACAACTCCTGTGCCTGGAAACCCAGTGTCTGAGACAAGGATAAAGAGACAGGCAAGAGCCAAGATGGAGTTGAACGAGAGTGCTTGTCTTGATGCCTGAGGTCCTGGATTTTGTCCCTAAAGTCCATGTATGTGCATACACACACACACACACACACACACACACACACACTATAGGAACAAGCAAACAAATTTAAAAATAAATATGCTATGCACAAACAGTTCTCCAGCTCTCATTCAGAGCTTATTTACATTTGTCCACTAGTTGTGCTGATTTTAAATCTAAAAAAAAAAAAAAAAAAACACTATAAAAGGCAGGAGGATTGTTAGAGGCAAACACTAGTTTGAGAAAGAATGTTACAAGCTTTTTGTTTGAGGAAGCTGAAATCATGGAAATATTATTGAGGACGTGTTTGTGTAATATTTGTGAATTTATAAAAATAAAAAATAAATTTGAAAATACTGTTAGGAATCTGCCAGATGGTTAGATAGTTAAATAGTGCTTAGCTCTGGGACACAGGCTTTAGGGTCATATTTTTACCACCCTTTCTGTTCGTTTTCTGCTGCTGTTGCTCCTGTAATGACTGAGAATCACATATACTTGGCTGTGATATGCCAGAGATCACACACTTTTTGATGTGGCGCTGGGGATCCCAAACAGCAAAGCTGCAGGCACCTGGGATGGTGTTAGGGATCAAGCTGGAGGTCTCACCTGCCTAGGCTTACACAGAAAGTACTCATCACTCAATGAACCAAGGGCTCCTGCTGGCCTGTTGCTTCTTTTTTATTTTCTTTAATTTGTTTTTAAACTACCCAAATGCTTTATATTTACCATGATGTTTATTTCTATTTATTATGAGGAGGGACTCCACACCAGGCTGTTTTCACTTGGGGCGCCCCAGAGGGGGGGGCGGACGAGAGGCCTCCCCGCCCCAAGGAACCAAGGAACCAAGCCCTGGCAGCCGACCTCCACTACCCAACTGCCCCTATGCTCCAGGCCACTTTCTGGACACATCATAAGACACTTCCTACCCATTTTCCATAATTACCATACCATGTTTGATGGGGTATAGACAGTAGACAACAAATAATAGAGAGAAATATATATATATATATATATATCTTGGAAAACCCAGCAAGCTAAAGCTACTGAGAGTATTCCACCTGCATGGGCAGAGACTGGCAAGCTCCCCATGACGATTTGATATGCCAAAACCAGTAACTATAACAGGTCTCATTTCCCTGACTCTGAAAGAGCCTCCAATTGTTGGGAAAGATGAGTAAGGAGAGGCTGCTAAAATCTCAGGGCTGGGACAAATAGAGATGTTTCTGGAACCCACTGGAGTACATCTATGAACAACAGGATGATGATGATACAGTGATTAGTAGGAGTGAAACTTGGACAATACCCAGCAGTACTCATTTTCTACTCCGAGCTCAGGAGTTGCTCCAGGCAGTGCTAGGAGAATGATGCTGTTCTGGTGATCAAACCAAGGTCAGAAAGTGTTGTAATCCTTGCACTATCTCTTCTGCCCCTTTACTATGACTTTTTAAAAAGTTGCTTGTAAAGTTCTTATAGGGTGAAGACTACATAACGTAAAAAGAATCATAGTTAGGGAGAGGAATCGTAAATACCAGAGATGAATGAAACTCACAACAATGACTTGAGAACAAGCATAATCAAGTCTTTGACGTGTTCTAAACTGACTTATTGGTATACTGAATGTTTATGTTCCCTCAAAGGACATAGGTTGAAATCTTAACCCCAAATGTATGGGAATTTGGAGTGGATATTTGGTAAATAATCATGTTCTCAGGGTGAGGCCATTAGGAATTGGATTGGTGCTTTATGAAAGAGACTACAGAGAATGCCTGCATCCCTGCCACAGCAAAAGAAGGTACTCTAGGTGACGAAGGTGACGAAGTAGAACCTCACCAGGCACCAACTTTGCCTGTTCCTCGACCTTGGGCTTCTTAGTCTCTAAACCATGAGAAATCTGTTGTGAAAGCACCCACTTGGTGGTATTTTGTTTTATCAATCAAGATGTACTAAGGCAAGAGGTGAGGTGTTCATACATGGGGTCACTCACACTTATTCCACCTACAAAAAATAAACACAACAAAATAAAAATAATCAGTTACAGAGAAATAAGCAAGGAAAACACCAAGAACTCAAGAGAATAATCTCTCCTCCTCTCCTATCAATAGGTATATAAACACTCATATCAAAGATGCACATGGTTTTCTAGAGACAAACAGGTTTATAAGAGAGAAGAGTGATTTGAATTTTTGCCCACCGTTTTTTTCTTTTTGGTTTTGGGGGAGAGTCATTAGAAAGTAAAGCAACTAACCAACTCTACTTTCGCTCCCCTCTGGGATGAACAGCACATTGGTGGGAAAAGGAGAGAGCTTTTTTAACTTAAACAGCCCTAGAGAAGCACATGCGGTACAATATCAAAATGCCAACACTTCCCTTAACCAGCATGCTGTCACACCCTCACCTGTCATACATTGCTGTGAGAAGGCTCACAGTGAGTTCTGAAGCCCTGGGAGACACCCATCCCGGTCTTTTCACCTCAACTCTCTGAAACAAGTCCTGGAGGGCCTGGAAAAGCTGTGGTGTAGACAAGCAATTCTCTCTCATCTCCCCGAGACCTTGGTCGAGCAGGACTTGCTGGATCAGAGAACTGTTGATTAAGTCCACTGTGGTGAGCAAATGAAGAGCCATGCCTTATTTTCTGATGGGGACAAAAAGCTTCAAAGCGAGCAGATGTGACCTTGAGTTTAATTATGACTATTTCATGGCAGCTATTTTCTCAAAAGGGAATTGGATCTGAGCATATTTGGACTTTGTGTCACCTCTGTTGTATAACTCAGGCAAAACCATTTTGCCAAGTGATAGGTAAGTAAAATAGAGCTGCATGATGCTTTCAGCATAAAGTCCAGAATGTTGCTTTATAGAACGAAGTAGAAAGGTTTGAAAGAAGAGAGAAGCTCAGAAAAAAAGCCTTCCAAAGAAGTTAGGACATGTGATAAAAGTTGGATGCAAACATTTTTATATTTGTTATTAAGTGGATTAACAGGAAATGTATCTTTCATTTCAAACAGTATTTGCAGTTGTCAGGAAAAGATTTTGGATAGAAATATTTTTTATTTTAAAAATTTTTATTTTTAAAATAAAATATTTTATTTTTTTTACAAGTCCCCCATAGCAGTACTGAGGAGTTCTGGGGAGTCACTGCCAACCAGATTCACAATTCTGAGGTTCAGGGATCCACTACGGCCACCCCAGCAGTGCTTGGGTGCCATGCAGTGCCAGAGATAAAATAGGGATTTCATACTTTTGCCCCTGACCCCTATAGCCCCAAATTGGTGATAGTTACTTTAAAAAGCAGTTGTGGGTGGGCTGGAGTGATAGTACAGTGGCCTTGCACATGGCCAACCTAGGTTTGATTCCCAGCTTCCCATGTGGTCCCCCAAGCACCACCAGGAGTAATTCCTGACTTGTAGAGCCAGGAGTAACCCCTGTGCATTGCCGAGGGTGATCCAAAAAGAAAAAAAAAAAGAAAAAGAAAAGCAAGGAGGTGGGAGGGATACTGGGATCCGTGGTGGTGGGAAATGGGCACTGGTGGAGGGATGGGTATTTGATCATTGTATAATTGAAACCCAAGCACAAAAGTCTACAACTGTACCTCATGGTGTCTCACTAATAAAAATTTTTGAAAAAATTAAAAAATTAAAATAAAAAAATAAAAGGGTATTTAGTGACACCAAAAACAAACAAACAAACAAACAAAAACAAAACACCTCAAATGAAACAAAAAGCAGTTGCTAAACTATCAGACTTGAGCTCCCTCCCTCACCTAAGTAAACAAGTAATAAATAGGTAGATAAAGAATATCTGTATGGTCTTGGCATGCCAGTGTTACATTTAGGTAAGGCACTTTATAAAAAGCCAAATTAAGGGCAGGCGATGTCCCAGTGGTCAGAATCACAAGCAAATAATTTCCCAGGACTGTGTTTAAATGCCAGCATCTTGTGATATCCCCAGCGCTGCTGGCAGTAGCCCCCAAAGCCCCCAGAACTCCACTAACCAAGACAACTCTACTCCTATTGACACTCACAGGGAACCTGCAGCCCTGTTGGCCAAGTTTCACTGACAGTGCTTCCCAAGGTCCCTAAACACCACTTGAGAGGTCCCTACCCTCTAAGAGCCAAGTTGTTTACAGAAAGTAGTGGTTTTCTTTTATATTACCTCAAACATTCTACAAGGCAATGGGTATGAGGAAAAATGAAATAGAACCAACCTATGATTTTCTGAAGAAAGAAGGTGACAGACAAAATTAATAAATGCCCAGTTATACCACCTGAGAGATGGGGATATCAGTGGCACCAGGAGAGGCTGCATTTCAAAGAGCGCCAGCCGGCGAGATGATAAAACCCTGAGCTTTTCTTCTTGACTTCATAAATCAACCCCACAGATAAGAAATCTAGCAAATGTAATAAAAATTTTTTATTTGCTCTTTGATACTGCTTTTCAGGGGGAAAAATCTAAGGAAGTGAGAAGTAGGCTTCAAAATGTGACTTTAATAAAATCCTGACTGCAGGTGGGGAGGCCTCCAACTCCTTTATCGTGATTCAATCACAAAACCTATCACCTCAGTCTGGCAAGCTGTACCTAGGACATTCTTGTCTTCTTGTCTTCTGCGGAGAGTCTGAATCACAGCAAAACAGATAAGCTTGGTGTCCATTAATCTCCCTACAAGATTTCTATAGCTGAGCTCCCCGCCTGCTGCAGCCTGGAGTTCCCTTCTGCTCCATTGCTGTGCATGAGAGTTTCTTCTTTTTTGTTTGTTTGGTTATCAATTATGTCTATACTTTCAACTTCTGGTTTTGTATACTGTTATCATTTCCCAGGAGTAATACTCCTATTCATTTCTAACGTTGGGCATGATAAAATGTTTAAAAAGCGGCACCCTCGAATTATGCTTTGATACACCCAGGCATTGATGAAGGAGCCCTATGTAAAATTGATTATCATTTCCTTTAACGTGAGAACATTTTCCAAGAATATTTCATGACAGAGTGTAAGTAAATTTTTATTTGTATTTTGGGCCATACTTGGTATGCTCAGAGGCTACTCCTGGCTCTGTGCTTAGGAGAGCAGGTGATGCTAGGGATCGAGAACAGGCCTATAGCATGCTAATATGTGCTAGTCCCTCCTACCCTCTTACCTAGCTATCTCTTCTATCCACTGAATATAAGTAAGCAGTTAGTAAGAATATCCTGCAGTTTGTTGATTTTTGGAATAATAGCTTCCAGTGAGTTAATTTGACTACATCATTGATTTTAAAAATGCAATACCATTTTTTCTTTAAAGGTCAAGAATCCCTTATTCAGGGGAGACTTTTATAGAAAGGTAATGTGGAAAATGGAGATATGGAGCCTTTCAAATGAATATGATCTTTTGAACTTTCCCAGGTAACCTATATACTTTCTTTTCCCAACTTGCTTTTTCTCCTTCCCTTCTTCACACTCAGACACTTTGTGAAGCACAATTTGGAAACCACTAGTCAATAAACCTTATTAGGCAGAAAACAACAACAAAAAAGTAGAAATAAATTTCAACCTTCAAGAGAAATTTTATATACACTGCAACACTTTTTTTCATGTTTGATATGATGTCATAAATCCCATCTCACAAAATAAAGTAATTTTAAGGCAATAAAAACATTATGAAAATCAGTAGTTTTAGAGATGCCAAATGCCTCTTTGTTTGTTTTTTTATAAAGCAGACTCAGTTGTTTTCATTTCAAAGAATTTTCACAGGATTAGCATTTTTCCTAAATTTTACCTATTTTGTCTGGAAAACAATAAAGAAAAAGAAGACCCTAGTATTCAATCAAATACAATTTTAACACACAAGAGCAATTCTCAGGAAATTCTTGAGGTAGTTTGAAAATGTATAGCCTTTTATTAAAGAAGCTATTATCATCTGAATCAGCTTCTGCATATCAGATAGAGATAAGTTCAAACAGATAATGCAAATTTTGTGTGGGAGATTTCACACTTAAATCTACAAGCATAAATTGTAAACTATTTTTTTCAAGTTGTGTGAGAATATTAGGATTCAAAACAGGAAAAATATTTTAAAAAGTAAGAACCAAATAGAAAAAAAAAAAACAATCTTCATCCACAATCACTTTCCATGTGGATAGAAAACATGGGCTGTGTTCTCACGGTCTCCGTTAGGAAAGCGAAGAGCAAGCACACAAGGTCCAGTCTGCCAGGGTCGGGCAGTCACTTACGTGGGGGAGTTATTCTCTACAAATTTCCCATCCATTTTATGTCAACCTTAGGGTCATATTAACTCAAGTGTTTCAAGAGAGCTGTACTTACATTGGCACAGAGTTTGCACCGAACGCAGCTTGAAGGCTGTTCTATAAATGGAATTCTCAATACTGTTGCGAGCATCTGTAAAGAAAACACAAAATATTATGAAGGCCATCTTGTTAGATAAAACCAATATCCTGGAAGAGAATCCATGAGGTTATGGAGCCCTGCTTTATGTTAAATGGGAGGAAATCCAAATTAAAGACTCTTTCCTACTTGGAAATCTACTGTATCTTAGTGTAGAACTTGCCCTTAAGTTTGTGTGCCCCAAACGAAGATATCCCTTCAGGAATTGCTCGAGCTCGAGCGGGCCCAGTAACGTCTCCATTGGAGACTCTGTTGTTACTGTGTCTGGCATATCGAATACATCACGGGGAGCTTGCCAGGCTCTGCCGTGCGGGCGAGATAGTCTCGGAAGCTTGCCGGGCTCTCCGAGAGGGGCAGAGGAATCGAACTCACGTGGGCCATGTTGGCTGCGTGCAAGGCAAATGCCCTACCGCTGTGCTATCAGGAATTAGTTTACTTTAAAAGATTATTGTAGGGCAAAAGTAGTAGAAAAGGGGCTAAGTGTTTGCCTTGCATACGACTGACCCAGTTAGATTTTTGGTACCACTGACGATCTACCAAACAGAGCCAGGAGTGATTTCTCAGCCTAGAATCAGAGTAAGCCCTGAGCATTGCTGGGTATAGCCCCCACCAAAAAAAAAAAAAAAAAAGAGATCTTATGACGAATAGGATACAACATTGTATGCAGAATATATACCATTTTGTTAATACATGCAGCCATATGTATATATGTATTCACATACACATATATACAAATGACTCAAAATTATCTATTTACTTAGCACATTTTTATTGTGTGCTTTCTGTATATATGACCCTAAGATGGCCCCAAGACTGTGAAATATAGCAGGTAACAAAATAGAAAAAAATTCTTGTTCTGTGACATTTACAAAATGATTAGCAGTTAATATTCCTGAGGGCTCAAGTTCAGTGTTTACAATTATTTTGTCTTCTTTATATAATCTATTTCCATAGTTTGTAATTTTCATAAATCGTAAAATAATTTTGAATATTCATCCTTTACCACCACTGATTTCACTACAATAATGACTTGCATTAGAGAACACTTACTGGGACCCAGTGTGAATGTGCCTATTTCCAACATGAAGGGAAGAAGGCCTTGGAGGTAATCTTATTCCTTCTCTTTTTCTTTAAGAAAATTAGTTTTTAAAATCTTCAACCTATTATTCATTTAAGATGGATTACTATACATTCCTTGTAGATCATTTGCAAGATTTCATTAAAAATAAAAGTGAGAAATTTTCTCCTTCTTTCACTGAGGATACACAATTTAAATTTGCTTCACAGATAATCTAAAGTTTTATTTCCATTTATTTTAAAAGATGTGTAACTATGTTACCATAGAGCTTCTTGCTGCCTAGATGAAAATGATCAGTCTTTATATTTAGAGAAAACAAAATCTGGAAGAATGCCATTAACCCCAGAGCATTTATAGACTAAAATTTTTTGATATTAAGAATTTAGTAAATATATCTATAGTATCTACTATAAACCAAACCTAGCCTTTGGAGGTTTGCAGTTAAGTCATAAACTAGTGGTCTATATTTTTAAATATATTTGTTAAATTGTCACACAAAAATCTGAGGGTTCTTTAGATCCTAGTCATTATGAGTTCTAGACATTAAGGTAAATCACAAGTTCTCATTGATAAGGGAGAGAAAAGTACCAGAGATGTATATTATATAGCAGGGATAAACACAGAAGATACAGACAGACAATTTCACAGTGAGGTGAAGTGAGAACTGGTTCTTAAAGGCAATGCATTTTCAGAGTGTTAAGAGGGATGAACTGTTTGGGGGAATGGTGTCACAGGTCTAGGAAAGAGCATGTGTGAAGGTACAAGGCTCAGGATCAAGAAATTCAGGGTGGCTAGAAGGCATAAGACAGAGTTATAGGAGAGAGAACAGGGGTCAGTTAGTGTGAATTCCTGGAGGAGCTTTCATTCTCTTCCAAGAATCAGGGATCAATACATGCCCTATAAAGCTCGCTTCAGTGGTCATAAAGGATGGACTGTACATGAGAATAGAAGCAAAAATTTATTTCTATGATTCAGGTCCAGATGGCAATATTGATCATGTTTCAGACACAGAATTTCCAAAAAAGTAGAAAAATTACCTAATTCCCTTACCCAATTCCCTAACAGTAAAACTAGAAATAATTAAAAATGGACAAATTATTTACAATTGTGAAAGATGTTTTAAATTTATTTTAAATTGAAAATAAAGATTATGTGGTCAAAAATAAAACAAAAATTTAATAATTGTAGAGCTAACAAATGAGGGTAAAATTACTGAATATTATTGCTGAAATTGATTAGTTGGACTATAAAACTGGAATAGCAATAGTCTTAGAAAACAAAATCAAGATCTGTATTTTTGGAAGGAAAAAATTGGACACTTGTCAAGCCTAAAAGAAGAAGAAAATTACATAAAACAAAAGAGAGAGGATTTGAATTTATTAATAGAGAAAATCATTTTAAAAATGGGAAATATGTGTACAATTTTATGCCAACAAATTTGGAAACAGATAAAATTGAAAATAAAAACATATTGCAGGGGACTTAATAGAAAGGAAAAAGTCCTAAAAAATAAGCCACCATTGGGAGTGTAGTGATAGTATAGCTGGTAATGCACTCCCCAGCATTCCTTATGATCCCCCCAAACTGTGCAGAGCTAGGAGTAAGCCCTGAGCACAACTTGGAGTAGCCCCCAAATAAACAAGACCCCCACCATAAATTGATATTTTTTTAATTTATTTATTTATTAATTTTGCTTTTTGGGTCACACCCAGCAATGCACAGGGGTTACTCCTGGCTCTTCACTCAGGAATTACTCCTGGCGGTGCTTGGGGGGACCATATGGGATGCTGGGAATTGAAGCCGGGTTGGCCGCATGCAAGGCAAATGCCCTACCTGCTGTGCTATGGCTCCAGCCCCAGATGGAGATGGTTTTGCAAGAAATATTCCTTTGATTTTCAAGGGGCAAGTCAATTGTTGTTAAAAACTATTCCTAAAATTGAAAAACTCAGAATACTTCCAAAAGTATTTTCGATGAATAATACCAACATTTAATTGTTTATTGAAAATATTACTATAATTGATAGAAAATAAATTAAATACTGAGTTTGGATGACCGTCAATATACAACTACAGTCCTCCGCTCTACCAGCTGAGCTATCAAAGGGAGCGTCACAATGGAGACGTTACTGGGCCCACTTGAAAAAACCAATGAGGAACGGGAGGACAGTGACAGTGACAGTGACTGAGTTTGGACTAAGAGAAAAATTGGTATTACTAACCAAGAATAGGTATGACTAACCAAGAAAAATCCTCATCCTTCTCATTCTCATTTCTTTTGTTTTATTTTGTTTTTGTTTTGGGATCACACCCAACCGTGTGCTTGAGGGACCATATAGAATTCTGGGTACCATACCAGGGTTGGCTGCATGCAAGACAAATGCCATACAGGCTGTACTATCTCTCTAGCTTTTAACACTCCACTTAAGTGTCTCCATCTCATTAGCATTTGCTAAGCAGGGTCCAACCCCGGCCCCTTTCTATTGATTGCATGTCATTGTTTCAAACACACGACAGGGTAATTTATGGCAATAATAAGTTTGCTCTTTTCCTGAAGCAGTGGGAGAGTATAAAGAATAAAAAGGCCAATTTTGGGTCCATTCCTGTGTGTATCTGAGTTCTAAGAACCTAAGCTGTTTTTACTACAGATTTAATAGCTTCTTTGTGTTTAAGGGAACCCTGGGAAATCAACCCCTATTAGTCAGCATAGGGCTGGAGCGATAGCACAGTGGTAGGACTTTCGCCTTACAAGCGGCCAACATGGCCGACCCGAGTTCGATTCCTCCGCCCCTCTCGGAGAGCCCGGCAAGCTAC
>JAOXYA010493262.1:0-28998 GCA_028565675.1 Sorex palustris | reverse complement strand
ATATGATAAGAATCTTTAGGATAGGCAGATAGTTGAAGACCCACAATGAATGACAAATTCTAAGAAATACATATGTTATGAACAACTAAAGTCTTCAGTTGTGTTCAGTCATTATTTTAATGAAAAAATAGTTATTAATTTAACATTTTTTTCATTTTTCCACAGAGGAGAATAGTTGGGTAGCTATAGCAAGTCTGAATTGTTGAGATCACTGTCACACTGTCCTCTTGTTGCTAATTGATTTGCTTGAGCGGGCCCAGTAACATCTTCATTGTGAGACTTTTTATCTTGTTTGGCATATCGAATAAGTCATGGATAGCTTGCCAGGCTTTGCCGTGTGGGCGGAATACTTTCAGTAGCTTGCCGGGCTCTCCAAGAGGGGCAAAGTAATCTAACCCGGGGGGGGCCAGGCTGGCAGTGTGGAAGGCAAATAAATGCCTACCACTGTGCTCCAGCTGAATTATTGAAATAATAGACTTTATTTATATCATCTGAGAAATAAAGAAAAATGGAACTAAGAAGATGGAGGGAGGAAAAGAAAATTCATCAGATAAGTGTTTAGTATCCAAAACATGTCACAATGATAAACAACAGAATGCAAAAACAAACCAAAAAACATGAAAAAATGGGGCAAAATGGACTAGCATTTGGCAAAAATGTCAAAATTATGGCCAATATAAATATAAGATAGGTTAACCATCAATTTTTATCAGGAAAATGCAAATTTAACAACAGTGAGGTACACCTATCATCAATGAGAGTGAAATTTATCAAAAAGAACATAAACAACTAGTGTTACTGGGTAAGCACAGTCCTCCTGTTGTTCATCTATTTGCTCAAGCGGACCCAGTAACGTCTCCATCATGAGACTTGTTGTTACTGTGTTTGGCATATAGAATACCTCATAGGTAGCTTGCCAGGCTCTGCCGTGTGGGCGAGATACTCTTGGTAGCTTGCCGGGCTCTCTGAGAGGGGCAGAGAAATTGAACTTGGGTCAGCCATGTTGGCTGCTTGTAAGGCAAATGCCCTACCATTGTGCTATCGCTCTATTGGGATTTGGTAAAAATAAGCCTATGTAAAATCTTTATGGAGATTACATTAAAAAGTAAGAATAGAACAGCCTAATGACCCAGCAATTACATTTCTTGTCATCTATTGCCATAGCACCTATGTTTATTGCAGTCCTTAGTACAATAGCCAGGATATTTAAACTGAGAGACAAATGGTTAAAGAGGATATATTATACATATACACAGTTCACTATAGTGTATGGACTCAGAGGGTAACATGTTAAGTGACATAATTCAAAGGGGAGAAAACAATTTCAAGGTTATTCATTATCTGTGAATATATATAAAATATATATGACAGATAACATATATTTATGTGTATATATATACATATACATACACATATATGCACGCACACACACAACATGGGAGAAGAGAGTATCGACAATGCTTTGGATAACAAAACTGGTTATGAAGCAGATGTGAGAGGGGGGAAAACTGTACTAAAGATGGCAGAGGAGCAACAGTAGAGTCATGGACACGTTATTGATGGTGGAGTAGAGTAAGTCTGTACATCAACACCATATACTTTAACATTATTATAACTACCATACACCAACTATAATAATAGCACTGTAGCACTTCCCTCCCACTGTTCATTGATTTGCTCCAGCGAGCACCAGTAACATCTCCATTGTGAGACTTCTTGTTACTGTGTTTGGCATATTGAATAAGTCACGAGTAGCTTGCCAGGCTTTGGTCATGCACCTGAGATACTCTTGGTAGCTTGCAGGGCTCTCCAAGAGGGGCAGAGTAATCAAACCTGGGTCGGCCAGGTTGGCCCTGTGCAAGGCAAATGCCCTACCTACTGTGCTATCGCTCCAGCACAACAATAATAATAAAAAAATAAAATAAAAGGAGGAAAATAAAATGCAGGAGAAGGTGAAAAATAAGAGAAGGGAAAGGGAAAGTGAGGAGGAGAATGAAGGGAACCCCTTTTAGAGAAAATGTTTATTTATATATGTGAAGAATATAATTGCCTGCCATGTCTGAGTAAAGACAGGAGGCTAGAGATAAGGGCATCATCTGTTTTCTTGTAATTTCTTTTGTACTCGGAGACAACACAGATAATGTGGCTGATTAGACTGTCACATTTTAAAGTTATTTGGGAAATTAAATTGTTAGAGTCATTGATAGAAATTGACTGAAATAAAATGGATAATTATGTTCATAAGACACAAGAAAAAACTCATATATATTAAAAGTCTTTTTTGTTGTTTTTAGTCTCGTGCCTGAGAATTATGCAGTCAGGTGCTGAGGAAGGGCTTATGAAAATCTTCACTCTTGTTTGTTTTAAGTGGAACTTTAAGTCTGGCTAATAATATTTTGAATCACCAAAAGCCTTTGCAAACAGTAATGAGAATGTAGAGAGCTGAATCTGTTATGGGTTCTGGGAATGCCCCAATCTGACACAAGAAATACAAGTTCAAAAAAAAAAAAAAGAAATCAGTGACACTATTTTGAAATTGCATTCCCCTCAATAATGTTTGAGCTGGAGTGATAGCACAGCAGGTACGTATTTCCTTGCACGCGGCTGACCCAGTCAACCCGGGTTCAATTCCTCCGCCACTCTCAGAGAGCCTGGCAAGCTACAGAGTGTGTTTCGCCCACACGGCAAAGCCTGGCAAGCTACCCGTGACGTATTTGATATGCCAAACACAGTAACAAGAAGTCTCACAATGGAGACGTTACCGGGCCCGCTTGAGCAAATTGATGAACAACGGGAGGACAGTGCTACAGTGCATTATTTTTTAATCACCGTGAGATACAGTTACAAAGCTTTCCTGTGTGTTTCAGTCGTACATTGATCCATCACCCAACCCTCCACCAGTGCACATCTTAGTCATCGCCAGGCAGTTCCGTTTCCCTTAACACTAGCACTGTGGATTGGAGCGATAGCACAGCAGGGAGGGCATTTGCCTTGTATGTGGCTGACCTGGGTTCTATCTCAGCATCTTCTATGGTCCCTCCACACTGCCAGGACTTGTTCCTGAGTGCAGAGCCAGAAGGGACCCCTGAGCATTGCCGGGTGTTACCCAGAAAGCAAAAACAAAGAAACAAAAATCCCTAGCACTGTGGTGAGCATACAGAAGAGAGACTCAGAGAAATGCAGAATGCTGTGCTGTTTGAGTGCTTAAGAAATGGCTCATGCAAGTTCAAGGGACCTGGAGTCATCAGAATACCCTTCCTAAGGGAGAAGAAGGGGAGCGACAGCAAGTTTAGGCCCAGAAGCTTGGCGAGACCTTGAATCCCATTGCCTGGACTTAATAAAGTGCTGTGGATAATTAGCTTGGAACTCCTGGCTTCCGAACATTTATTAGACAGAGTCAAGTGCCAGGAGCTGTATAGCAAGCACAGGGCAGGGTGGACACCAGATTCCTAAAGCATGATGACTCCCAGCAGGTCCTGATGAGGCCACGGGGATGAATCAGGCTAAGACAGAAACATTCCTTATCAGATTGAGTTCCACCCTGCTTTCTAGGTTCCGGACAAATGCCTGTCTTCAAATACCAGATATTAGGAGGGGTGGAAGGCACCCCTGTCTCTAGGCTCTGCTAGGGCTGGGAATGCTTGAGTGAGTTAGAGAAGATGGAAAAGTTTCAGACTTAGAAAAGTATGGCTGTCCAATCACTTTGGAGAACAGTTTGACAGTTTCTTGAAAAATTTTAGCCTAAATAAACCTACTGTGTGATCTAGCCTTTCCACCCAGAGATTTTTTTTAACCCAGGTTAAATGGAAAGAATCTGTCCATATAAACTCTTACATTCAAATAAATGTTCATAGCAGCTTTATTTTTGAGACCCACCTGCCTCCCTTGAACTAAAAACAATGAAATATCCATCAAGAGATGAACGGATAAAGAAATCATGGTATATCTATGCACTGTAGCACTGTCTTCCCATTGTTCATCAATGTGCTCAAGCAGGCACCAGTAACATCTCCATTGTGAGACTTGTTACTGTTTTGACATATTGAATATGTCACGGGGAGCTTGGCAGGCTTTGTCACGCAGGCGGGATACTCTTGGTAGCTTGCCGCGCTCTCTGAGAGGGATGGAGGAATGGAACCTGGGTCGGCCACATGCAATGCAAATGCCCTACCCTCTGTGCTGTCACTCCAGCCTGTGCTATAACTATGCAAGAGAACATTATCTAGCAGTTAAGAGGAATGATTGGATGAGCATCAAAATAATTCTGCGGAGTGAAAAGAAGACAGATTTCAAAGTGCTTCTTTGCTAGGGAGAGAGCTCGGCAGGCTAGGGTGCAGGCTTTGCATGCCAGAGCCCCCCAGGTTTGAGCCCTGCACCCCTGAACATCACTGGGAAGCACTGAGCTGTCGATAGCCCCTGAGCGTTGAAACAAGTACGTTCCCCCAACTAAAAACGTGAAAAAAAAGTCTATTCATATAAATGTGCTTCAGAATGCAAATGAACCTAGAGTAACATGAAGCCAGACACCAGATGCCTGAGACTCGAGATTGTACAGAAGGTGCAGGAAGGGCGGGTTCCAGAGGCCTAAGCGGAGACTTGGGGATGAAGGATATGCTCATTATCTTGACTAGCCTGTGGGGTTACAGGTATCTCTGTACGGCAGAACTGAACAGCGTTTTCAATGTATTGACTAACTAAACCTCATAAAACTGTTTAAAGTAAATAAAAATGGGGCCATTTTGTGAAAGATGATGGGTTTGATGCCTGGCCCCCAATAAATCAGCGTACTCAATCAATCAGTTGATCAATAAGAGTGGTATTGAGAGATTGCGTGAGATTTCATGAGTTCATTTAAACATTATTGCAGATTTATGATGCTCACTTCTCTGGGTTAGGATGGATGAGGCTGTGGAAAGGAGAGGAGCAAAATGGGCAACTTCAGGGAGCTCAGGAGGCAGGGAAAGGCCACTGTCAAATCTGCAGCCTTGGGCAAGCTCGGAGAGAGCAGGGGACCCAAGGCCTGGCCAGGGATGTCCTGTCCAGGGAGGATGAAAGGCGGATCTCAGCAAGTGGGGAGGGTATGAAAAGCAGGGTACTGCTAAGTGAGAGTCAGTAAACTGGTGAGTAGCAAAGTGGCAGGGAGTGCAGGTGAGGTGAAGAGATCAGTTGGAGGAGGGTGTTATCCGGATCTAAGGCTGATGGCCTGGTTGGGGGCCCGGTGCAGGGAGCATTGTCCGGGCAGCCTGGCTCTGCATTCCCGTGGCCCCGCTTAGAAACTGGGTGGCCTGTGTGCAGATCACCGAACCTCCCTCAGTCTCTGTTTTCTCCTCCATAAAAGGGGAATCCAGTTTTCCATAGCTCATGGACTCAATGCAATGAATTACGTGCATTAACATAAGAAAAGTCTGTAGACTCACACCTGATGCTTCTCCAGTTATTCATCAATATTATTGCTGAGGTGGTCATGCTTTCCGCCGTTGTTACCCGCAGGGCAGGACGGTGAGTGCCAGCTCATGAGAAACAAGCACCGGGCACCACAGTGAGAGCTCCTGAGTGAGGCTGACTATTTCCTGGGTTGCCCCAACCACAGAGCCTTTGCACTTGTTGAAGTAAGTGCCAGGAACACTCTTGCTGAGGCGTGCGCCGAGCTTGCTCCCTCCATCTCATCCATAGATCAGGTCTTTTTCTCAAACATCTCATCAGAAGGGCCT
This sequence comes from Sorex palustris, assembly GCA_028565675.1. Taxonomy (NCBI): domain Eukaryota; kingdom Metazoa; phylum Chordata; class Mammalia; order Eulipotyphla; family Soricidae; genus Sorex; species Sorex palustris. The sequence continues at coordinate 23,287 of JAOXYA010493262.1, read as the reverse complement.
TGCTGTCCCCCATACTGAAAACAGCGCCCCCTGTGCCCTAATTTGGACCCTATTACAGGTGCTTATTTATTTCTCTTGCGTCTACTAGACTGTGAGTTCTGTAGGGACCTAGTTTTGTCAGCAGCTGTGTCCTCTGCAACAGAACCCTTCTCTGACTGGGCAGATGCTCGTGAGCATGTGTCTATGGAAAGGCTAGTCGGGCTGTGAGTGGCGGTGTACTGGGTACCGGAGGCCCTCGGTACTATGCTGGAGAGGCTTGGGGATTGGACCCAGGGCCCCGGGCATGTGTGGCATGTGCTCCATCCTTCGAGCGAGCTTCTCAGCCTTGCCTGAGGGGCCTTGAGTAGGAACTGATGTGATGGGGGGCTGTAGGAACTGATGTGATGGGGGCTGTGAAAACATTCCCAAGGATGAAAGGTGGGTGGTAGTGCTGAGCCCCACATCCCATGTGTTCCCCTGACCCCCACCAGGTGCCATCTCTGAGCCAGGAGGATGCCCTGAGCCCTTTGGGGAGCTGGCCACCTCCTCGCCTCCCCAGGTCCCCCAGGTGTGAGCGCACTGAAAAGCAGGTTGAGGTATAAAGTCCCAGACTCTTCCCTCTCCACGCTGGGCACTGAACTCTCTCCTGCCTATGCCCCGTATGGAGAATCTTTGTTCCAAACTGTGCCAGGAAACAGATGTGCCAGAACCAGTCAGCGTGGACAAACGTGGAGCAAGCGTGCCGTGGGGTCATGCTTGTCATGATTTGGAGGCGCCTCTGTGTGGCAGGGGCCTCTCCAGGTGGGGTGGACGGTGGTGTCGTCAGCTTGGCAGACACATGTCAGAGCAGGGCCTGCTGTCAGCTGCCTCTGATGTGTCCCTATCAGGAGGGGACTGGGTGGGCACTCTGGCCAGTTGGCTGCTCTGCCAGGCTTGCAGTGCCCACTGCTCAGCACCGAGGAGTGGGAGGGAGGCGGGCAGGGCTCTCTCCCTGCACCTGACTGAGCACCCGGGGGCGCAGGCGTGGCGGCGGCTGGGAGCTGCCTGTTCCCCAAATCTGGCACTTCGCAGCATCCTTTAAGGACAGAGCTCCTTTCCGCGCGAGTCTGAAATGTCAGTTAGTACACTCTTGGGGTTTAAGTATAGAAGCGCTCCAGTGATGCTCTCTGAGTAAGACAGAAATAGCTAGGCCGTGTGGGTGAGGAATCTGCTAAAAGCATTGGCGTGGATCCTCCTGGTCATGCAGGGGGCCCCGTTTGACGTTTGAGTGATTGCTCAGGAGTCCGGCCCTAGCCTAGGGTTGGGGGTGGGGAGGTGGAGTGTCTCAGGGAGACGGTGGGTGCTCCTGGGGATCAGCCTGCGTGCCTGAGTCGTTGCAACCCTGGAGTGTGACTGTGCTTAGATTTTTGTGGGCGGTTCTAAAAGTGCAGGATGCTGTCTTCGGAGACTTCGCTTAGGTGCTGATTAGGAAGGGCTCCCCATCTGCAGAGACCAGAGGCTGCCACTGAGAGGGCCTGGAAGAGCCCTTAGAGTTCCAGAAGAGAGAGCTTAGTGAGGGTGGGCTTCCTGGATGCGGCACCTCGGGGAGAGGTGAAGATACCAGGGACAGAATGTTTTGTTTCTGTTGATTCTTGCCCTTTCCGTGTCTGCCAAGGGTGGAAGTACCTTATACAGGATGGCTGATAAACATCAAAGGAGAACTGAGGCACAGTCCAAGGAGGAATTTGCCCTTCCAGGGCTCTGATGGAGCCTGGATTGGCCTGGAGCCTCTCAAGTCCAGGCTGCAGTGAAATCAGTTTAATTACACAGCTCTCTTGACCAGGAAGAGGAAGTCTCTCCTCTGAGGGAGGGTACACTTTTCACTGGCATATTTTTCTAAATATCATTTTCTTTTTTAATTGGGGTGAAGTGGGTCATACCTGGCAGTTCTCAGGGCCTATTCCTGGCTCAGGGCACAGAAGTGACCCCTGGCAGTGCTCAGAGGACCACCTATGGTGCTGGGGACTCCAACTGGGGTGGGTATCCCTTAACTCCTATAAGCTTTCTCCAGCTCTGAAAAACTGTTTTCTCATGGAGGAGCTTATGTAAAGGACATGATTGGTCCATTGGCAGCAAAAACCCTTTTAGAAAAGTGGAGATTTTCTTTTTTTTTATTTTATGGCAGTATATTTTTATTACAATTATTTATTTATTTATTTTTTTAGTGAAACACCATGAGATACAGTTGTAGACTCACAAATCTTTTCGCTTGGGTTTCAGCCATACAATCATTGAGTACCCATCTCTCCACTGGTGCCCATTCCCCACCTCCAATGCTCCCAGCATTCTTCCCACCCCCTACCCCCCTTCCCACCCCACCCCTGTGGCCGGGCATTCCCTTTTGTTCTCTCTCCCAAGGGTGATGTGGTTTGCAAAAGATGCATTGAGTGGCTATCATGTTCGGTCTATAGTCTATTTTCAGCATGCATCTCTCATCCTGGGAGGGTCCTCCCAACATCCTTTACTTGGTGTTCCCCTCTCTATCTGAGCTGCCTTCTCCCTCAGCATGTGTGGCTGGCTTGAAACATGGAGATTGTTTTTGTTTGTTCATGGACCACACCCAACAGCATTCACGCCCTACCCCTCGCTCTGTATTTGGGGCTCATTCCTGGCCACGGTTCTGGGCATGAGCCCAGGACCCTGCACTCAGCTGCTGGGCTTGTCTTCCTGACCCAAAGGTGGAGGACGGAATGGTGCAGCCAGGCCTGCCACAGAGTTGGCAAGATGCCGTCAGGTGGCCTCCGGGCTCTCAGGCTTGCTGAAACATGAGCTTAGTTATTGGATCGGAGAGTAGGCAGTGGACATGCCCCTGATGGCACTGTCCAGGGTCAGTTCCAAGGGGGGCTGTCCCAGTGAGATGGTCTCTGGCACAGGATGTGGGTTCTTCCCCTGGGCTTCCTTTCTGCACCACTGTCTGGGCACCAGGTTGCTGGCTGAGTCTCCTGGTGTCTCGTGCAACCAATGAAACAGGTCTAAGTCAGGCCTGGGGCTGCTCTGCCCTCACAGGGCCCTTTGCTAGACTCCCCCTTCATCCGATGATGCAGCCTCCAAGTACCTGCTCTTGCCTCAGTATTTTTCAAGCAGTCTGAAGTCCAGAAAAAGTAATCTGACTGTAAAACAAGCAAGAAAAAACCAAACAGACTGACCAGAGAGATAGGACAGTGTGTGTGTGTGTGTGTGTGTGTGTGTGTGTGTATGTGTAGTGTGACAGCTGAGGCCCCCAAACCCAGCAGTGACATTGAGATCTGAGACTAGGTGACGGTGAGCTTTAACTTTCCATATACCTCTGTCCATTTCCTGTAGTACCACAAGATAGATTCAGTTGTTTGTTTGGTAAAATACCTGAAAACTCAAATCATTACTTCCATGGCATCGACTAAGGGCAAGGGGCCATGTTGTTCTTGGAATGGGGAAAAGAATCAGACTACACTGGGAACTTGTTAAAATCATATATGAGAAATATTTATAATTACTTCCTTCATGCACTCTTGTTCTTGTCTGGTTTTGCTTGTTTGCTTGTGGGCCACACCTGGTTCTTCTCAGGGCTTACTCCTGGCTCTGTGCTCAGGGATCACTGTTGGTGGTCTTGGTGGCGGTTGTTTGAGGAGAAACCTTATGCTGAGCATAGAACCTGGGTCAGCTTCATGCTCCCCTCTGGGCAATCCTAAATGCCAGACCCCTGAAACTCCTCCCTGACACAGTTTTTTTTTCCCACAAACCCTCAAGCCTGGATGGAGGAAATTGGCTCTTACCATTTTTGAGCCATGTAACTTTAAGAGGAATTTAGCCATGTGCTTCTAATTAATTTTTACTCAGTTTTTTAGTGAGTTTTCCTTTGTTTTTAAGAAAGAAGTCATATGATGAGTAAGCCTGGAGATTAAGCTTTCTGAAGAAGTATATTTTCTTTTTATTTGATTGATTTGCTGCGGTGCCAGAAAGTGAATCCCAAATCTTACACGTGAGTGGCTCAAGCTTTACCCCTTAGCCACTTGTCCCAAAGGTCACTTTGCAAAGCAAATTTTATTGATTTACCATCCCTTTAAAATACCCTAGAATCTAGGCAGTCTGGCTTCACACTTCATGGCAGCAAAAGCGATACGTTAATTGAAAGGCACAGCCAGTGGCCAAACCTGTTGAAGTTCCGGTTGGGATGTAAGGTATGACCTGGACAGGTGATTCCTTAGAGTTGCCGGGTACACAGGGTGGCCGGCTCCAAGATGGCTCATTCTCCAGCTATTCTTCCCTCTGTACCACCACGCCGGGCAGCAGTGCCTCCACAGTCTCTTCCCGAAGGCTTCCATCCCGCCCAAGTATTCCCCTCCACAGTGTGTTCACTCCATCTTGTTTATTTTGTCCAGAGACCTCTCTGGGGGGTGCTCAGAGTTCCCATGTGGGGCTGGCATGGAAGTTGGGGCCTTGCCTGCACGAGGCACGTTCTCTTTGCCCTCCACCCTCCCCACAAACATCTCACTTCTCTCCCCACCACCCCTTGCTCTTTTGGGCAAAGGACTTACGAAAGAGGTCAAGTGATCTTGGCAGATGCTTTGGTGAGACTGGAAACAGAACTGGGGCCGCTTGCCTCCACACCCTCGGCCTGGGGAGGGAACCACCCGGGAGGATCACGGGCTGCCCCCAGAGCTGCTTCCCAGAATGGGGCCCTGGCCAAGTTTGCCTGCCAGAGCCCAGACAAACTCCGTGGAGGGTGATCTCCCCTTTGTTCTGGCCATTCTCCCTCTTCTCACGCCCCACCAGAAGGACTGGTTTGGACCAGATTTAGGAAAAAGGAGTTACAGGGGGTAAGTGGGCAGCAGAAAGAACTCAGATCTTTGCTGCAATGAACTTGCAAGTCCAGAAGTTGGTTCCAACCTGACCCTCAACCCTTCCCTCCAAGAAGTAAGTGGGAAACTTATAAGAGATACAGGAGATGGGAGAGATTATTACGGAACTCCAGCAAGCACAATCATTCCCTCTTGTTGCTGGCAAGTAGTCAAGTGGGCCTGTGTTTGTGGGGATTTTCAGCGTTGATCTCTGGTGGATGGAAGCATCTAGATTTTTGGACTTATAGTCGATTAGATTTCTAGCTCACCCAGACATGTCAGGCCAACACAATCAATGGGGGGGGGGCGTGAATGACAGGAAGTGTTTTATTAATGAGAAGATCTTCTATCATGTACTATTACCATTTTGACTCAGGGCATTGTGTAGAACTCTGGGGATGCTGAGTGAGTGTTGGAGTGGTGGTTTCCACCAGCATGTCCCCCCTTATGTCGGAGAGGAGGGTACCTTTTCTTCTTCTTTGGACTTTCCGTTTTATTTTGGAGGCTTGAAGATCTTTGAAGATCTTCTGTTTCCACCTTGAATAAGATCAAATTCCCAGAGTAACGAGGAAACAAGAGAAGACAGAGAAGAGGGAGCGAGAGAAGTGTGGTAAACAAATAGCAAGAAAAGCAAAAAAAAAGTATGAGTGAGGTTCTGATAGCAAATGTTTTTTTTTAAATATAATTTCTTATGGCGGGCAATTATCATTTGCAACAACATCTCCTGATAATAAGTCTTGGTGGTGAGATTTTAAATCCTTTGGATGGAGGGTGGGGTTTCAGTAAGAATAAATAGCATTTCTGGGTTTCTTACATTTTATGTCACAAATGCCTCATCTACTTACACTCAAGTCCCATATGATGAAGCAAAAAAACAAAGCTTTCTTTTTGAGTAAATGTTGGAAACCAACATGTCCCTGTCCAAAGTTTGCTTTTATGTTTGCCTCTTGGAAGTGATCTTTCTACTTTGAGAGGTTCTGTGCAAATAATTATGGTCAAGTAAGATGGAGGCAACAATTTTCTCAGAATACTCTTTTTTTAATTTTGGGGAATGATTTACAAACCTCTGTGATTACGTTTCAGTCATACAATGATCAAGTACCCATCCCTCCACCAGTGCCCATGCTCCACCACAAATGTTCCCAGTATCCTTCCCACCAACTCCTGGCCCCCACCCCCATCTCTGTGGCAGGCACATTCCCTTTTAATCTCTCTCTCCTTTTAGGTGTTATGGTTCGCAATACGGATACTGAGTAGCCATCACATTTGGTCCATAGTCTACTTTCAGCACACATTTGGAGAGTATTTTTAACCCAATAGAAGTTAGGCGTGTTCTTTATAATTTCTTTTTTCAAGAACGAGAAAGTTAAAAGTCTTTACAATGAAGTCTTCTTTTGATCAATCTCTTTATGAGAAATCTCAAGGACTTAGAATATGGAAGGATGTTTGTGGGAGAACTGTGTATCATTGCTACAATTGTGATCTGCATGCCTTAGAGTTCTTGTCTGTCTTTCTCTTTTCATTCTGTGGAGACATAGTGGAGACGGTCGAGGGAAGGGGTAAGACAGACGGACAGACAGACATAGAGAGACACACAAAGAGAGAACCAGCCCACTTTGCTTTCAGAAAGAGTTTATATGGAAAGACTTGGGGTAGCCTTTTTAACTGTGAAGGTTTTTCATCCAGAAACGTGTTACTGATGTGGACACTCAAAGATCAGGGACGTGTTCTTCTCTCATCACTGCCCTCAGGTTCTTTCAGGTTCGAGAAAGAGCCTCATGAAGAAGCCCACACTTTGGTTGACCATCTGTCTCCTCTGGCATGGTTGCAGAGATGGGTCCTGAGTTGACTTCCTTACTAGATAGTGACCCTGGAGGAAGATGTCAGGTGTCCTTTTAGGAGGTAAGGGCATCTCTTTTTCCACCTCCAAAGATCTCATTCCCCAGAACCTGGTCAGTTAGATGGATGGAAATGTTAGTTAAAACATAAGACCCAGGCAAAAATGCCCCCAAAGAAAAATATTTGGCCTGATGTCAAACATTGGAATTGAAACTCTGAATGCAGAGTCCGCTGAAGACCTTTATGGAGAGTTTTCCTTCTCTCACAATGGTGCCAAAGCTCTGGTAAGAAGCAAAACTGTGGGGAGGCCTGGTGAGCAGGTTACAGACCCAGATGTGGGAGATGTGGAGAAGGACCAGGAGACAGCCCAGCTTTCACACCTTTTCCATCCAGATGTTTCCCCCTCGGTGGGCAGGGCCGCTGAGGAAATAGGATAATGAGTAGAAAATAAGCAAAACAATGGAAGGACCTCAAACAACTGTACGTTCTGGGAAGGCTTTTTCCCTTAGTTCTACCATGGCCTGGCTCTAATTATCTACAGAAACATCTGATTAACTCCAAATGACAGGGACTTTGTGTCAGCCCCCTAGGGATGGATCTGGGGAGGAACAGTGCAGACCCATATCACATTTCATTAGTTGAGTCCCCTCTTTCCTGGAACTAGCCAATTTGGTTGAGAAATGAAGGACATGTGAGCGTCTCCTTCATTCAGTTCCTTCCACAAATCTTGGGATATGAGGTTGGGGGAAGATTTAGAAGGGGACAGTCAAAGCGAGGAGGTGATGCTGGATTGTTCTCTTCTTTCTTGCCTGAGGTCCCATCCACATCATAGACCAAACAGAAAGTCCAGGAATGGTTGGTGAGCAGATTTGCACTCTTCCCCATTTTATTATTATTTTTGTTTTATTTTCTTGTCTTCTCTATGTCCTCCATGTGTCCCCAGAAAGAGCACCAGCCCTACCTCTAGTTATATGTCTCTTTTGTGATCTACAGCAAGGACAGCCCTTCACACACAGTTGAATGCATTTTCCCACCTGTTATTCACACCTATTATGAATCTTTTTTATTTGCAATGTGACATCTCCTTCTGTGGGCTCCCGAAGGTCTGGGCATGGTGAGAAATCTTTTCCTCTGGAGAATGCAAGGAAGCAGCTCAGACACCTTGATGGATCATCTGATTGTTCTCTGCTGACACTCTGCTCTCATCCAAACCTGGTTTCGGTGTTTGCAAGTTCTGGGCAATTTTGATAGCAGAGCGGCGGAACAAGATTTGTTATTTGTTCCCATTTATCAGTGAGCTGGGCAATCAATCCGAATTTGAACTCCTCTAATGAGATGAGTGCATTCGCAGTCATCTGGAGTCTGGCTGGGCTGGTTCTGTGTGGGAGCCGGCAGGGCCCACCTGTGGCTCTCACTGCCTTTGTGTGCGCGTCATGGAGCGCTGCGCAGGCTCGCCCACCTGGCATCTGAAAACACTGTGAGTCAAACTGCCTGCCAACGAGCGTTTGCGCCTTCCCCCTCATGAGGACTTTCACTTGCCATTTTCTCTCCTACCCGCTTTGTTCGCTTTTATGGCTTCACAGTTGTGCAGTCTTCCCTTGGGTAGGATGGGGAGGAGTGTGTGTGTGTGTGGGGGGGGGTAGAGGGTGTGGTTAGGGCTGCGTCTGTGTATCCCATGTACATGTGTATGTATTCACAGGTGTGAGGGTGTCTGTGTACCTGTATTGGATGTGCTTACGTTTTCCTATGACACGGCATCCGAATAACATCTGGGGCCCCACAAAGTGGAAAAAAATGTCTTGTTTTTAAAAATCCATAAGTTTTTTTTATTTTACACTGACATTATGGTGTTAAGTTTCTTCCCTTGTCATGCAAAATTGTACAAGAATTCCAATACCTGATTTTGTTTCATTTTGTTTGCTTTTCTTTGTGTGTATGGGGGGGTGGGGTTCATACCCTGAGGCTCACAGGCTCAGGGGTTACTCCTGGCAGTGCTCCAGGGGCCTTTGTGGTGCCAGGGATCTGGCCACCCAGGCTGGCAGTTCCACATCAGGGTCTGAAGTTGCGGCACTGCCAAGACTCCGTGGAGCCGGCGACCACCAGGGCTACACCTGGGTCCTTCCTGGTCATGTGAGAGGGACCATGTGGTGCTGACTCTGTGTCAGGTATATGGCAGACCATCTACCCCAGCCCCTCTCCTGTCTTCCAGCCCTGCGATTGTAGTTTGATTTGCATTGTTTGTATTGGGTGGTGGGGGGAGCAGGGAGTCCATCAGATGTAGATCTGCTGGCGGGGTCTGGTCTTTGCTTAGTGCATCCTTGTCTGGAATTCCTCCAATCCCAGAACTCTGGGCAGAGCTGGGGGGCGGGGGGGGGGCGATGGCTAGAAGCGGCATGGCTAGAAGCATGTGCACATCCGGTCTGGCTCTGGCCTGGCCTCAGCAAGCTCAGGTCTACTCATCCATTCCCCACCCCAACACCCGGGTTCCAGGATGCCCAGGTGAACATCCAGGCATGAGCAACACTGCCAATGCAGCTCTGTCAGTGGCGGGGGGGGGGGCGGGCAGCAGATGCCACCTTCCTTGTGCCACAGGTCTCCTCCCCTCCCCAGAGGACTGCCTGTAGGGCAGTGGAAGCATTGGTTTGGAGCTGCCTGCCAGCCGGCTCTCAGAGACTGGGTGGGCTGAGTGCTTTGCAGGGTGATCAGGAGCTGGGTGGCCAGAGAGATGCTTGGGGAAGGTGGAGATCTGATCCTCCGGAAAACACGACACTGACTGTGTGTGTGTGTGTGTGTGTGTGTGTGTGTGTGTGTCTGCGTGTATCTGTGTGTGTGATGTCACTCTCCTGTTTCCAGTGTATGAGCATTACCCAAGCTTTTTGCATTCAGGCTACTGTATGTTTGAGAGGATGGGAATGTTCAAAGTGGATTCAGGGTTGCCATGCGCCCCTCCTAGACAGAACCCCAGAGCTTGCCAAAGCGTGCTGGACAGCCCGCCGCGGGTGGTGTTCCACCTTCACAGGAGGCCCAGTAACACACCCTGTGACTTTGGCGAGCAGGGCTGCTGGTTTATTCTCCTGACTTCCTGTGTGGGTGATGAGACTGAGACAGGAGTCCCCCAAGGCCATGGTACCAGCTCTCACCCCACCCTCTCCCTTGACCTGAGTGTCACCAGCATGGGCCCCATTCACCAGGGATTATTTCTTCCTTCCTAAAAATCAGCCTGCGTTTTGCCACATGGAGACAATAAAAAAAAAAAACCAAGAGTGAAAAAGACCAATGGAATCAAAACAAACAAGGACTTTTTTTTTTTTACACTTTTCTTAGGAAGTCATTAAGGAATTATTGAGCTGATAAACGTGGGTGGAAAATATTTAAGTTTGGTCATTGTTTAGGCTGGTGAGTTCCACTGCATTAGAACTTGACCTTTAGAAGCCTGGGCAATGTTCTCTCCCATCCCTGGGTGCTCCGGAGACTGGATCAGGTGACCCCGAAGTAGGGGCACTGAAGGCCACAGCATGCATGGGAGGGTAGTTGTTGGTGGCTGGGGAGATGGGACTGGGGAGGGTGCTCATGTCGGGCTCCCGGATGACGTGCTTGGGTGAAGGCAGCAGCAGTGGGAGGGCCTGTGGGTCCATTCAGGCGCACAGGAAGTGGCTCCTTTGGGGGCAGATGCTGTGGGCAGGAGCAGACCCCTGGGCTAGTCAGGTTCCTTCTCCTTCGGCTGCCCCCTCCCTCCTGGGAGCTGGGAGCGGCGGCCGCAGGCTGACCTCTGCAGAGCATGTGGCCAGGTTTTTGCCTCCTCTGGGAGCTGCCCTGGTGCCCTTGGTCCTGGTCGCCTCCCCCTTCCTCCTGCTGCTTTGTCTTTTCTCCAAATGGAGGTTCCGGTTTTGCACTTGCTTAAGACCTAGGGGAAGTGGAGGGAGTTGGTGGGGTTGGGGTGGGGATTCTGTAACGTCTGGGGCTGTATGTGTGTGGGGGGACCCCTAGCCCCATTTCTCGCCCTCACCGGGAAACTTTGCTCCATATCCAGTCTTGCCCCAAGCTGCTCAGGGTGGAGAGGTGGGGGGGGGCGTGTGGAAGCACATGTGTGTCCCCGGCTTTCTGGGGCTGTGTTCTGACTGAGCCAAGTGTGTCAGCCCCCGGACCCCCACTCTGAACACCACAGGGTGCAAGGGCCACCTTCACCCCACATCATTCCATCCTGTGAAGGCTCCTGGCATGCACTGGCAGATGGGGAAACTGAGGAGTGGGGTGACTGCATGGCCTGTTCAGCCCGGTCACCGGCCTGGGCAGCAGAGTCTGCTGCCAGCACACAGGTCAGTGCTGGATCCTTTTGTTCATGATGTCAGCGGGCCGGGGAAGTCGGGGGGTGGGGGGAGATTGGGTTAAAAGTAAGAGTCAGTGAAGGAGAGAGAAGCGGGTTGTGGGAAGGAGAAAAGGGAAGTGATGGAGCCAGGAGGGTTCTAGGCGCGCGGGAAGGAAACACAGCAGACGCGTCTCCCAGCACGCGAGGAGTTCGGTTGGCTGGCTCCAGTACTGGTCACTTTCTGTTTGGTTTCGAGACCATACTCATGGTGCTCAGGACTTAACTCCTGTCTCTGTGCTCAGGGATCATTCTTGGTGAGGCTCAAGGGGAATCTGCAGTGCTTGGAGGCTGGAACCCGGGTCTGCAGTGTGCTTGGCAAGCGACTTAATCCTGTGCAATGGCTCCAGCCCCAATCACTTTCACTCCTCAAAATAAGAATAAAACCGATCACTTTCACTCATCGAAATAATGTTACTAGAGATCACAGAAAGGCTTACTAATGAGCTTCCGGGCACAGCACTCACCCTGGTCTGGGCCCGAGTCCTCTGCAGGGCTCCTTGGGCAGCACTGTCTTGCCCTGAGGCATGGCCACAGCAAGTGGGAAATAGAAATGCCCCAAACCTGCTCTTTCTGCTCCTAGCTTTTGTCTGGAGGACCCCAGAGCTGCCTTCATGGGTGGGGCGCTCAAGCAGAGAGCTTGAAGCCACCTGGGGTGCCCTGGGGGACCTTCTGGCTCTCGGGCCTTCACCTCCTTCCCCAGAGGCTGCTCTCAAGGCACAGGAAGGCGATTGGTACTCTTTGTGGGCCTCGGTGGCTTCCTGCCTTCCACAGTGGAAGGGCTCCCTAAGCCCATCGTTTGGAGGCTGACCCAGCCTTGCCCTGTATCCTCCAGCTTCGTCCCCCAACCCCCAAAGCATTGAGTCCCCTTCTCCCCCTGGGAGAGTTGAATGCTGGGGCTCACGTGTGGCTTTTTGGGTGACCTGGAGCTCAAGGCAGGCTGGGGAGTGGCGCTGCCTCAAGGGGCTGTGGCCTAGAGGGGGCGTTTGGGAGCCACAGCCCCAGGGAGACAGAAAGACAGACAGACAGACCATCTGACCTCTACTGTTCCCATCTCTGTTCATGAATTTGCTCCAAAGGAACCCGTGACCCCAGAGTTGACACCCACAGGGCCCTGAACCACGGTCCTGCTCCTCCTGTTCCTGAGCCCCGACTTCTGTCTCCAAGCCCAGCGAATCTCTCTGACCAGAGGAAGCCCAGTGACAAGGTCCCAGGAGGGTGTGGCAAAGGAAGTTGTTTTTACGCATGGTAAACAGGATAGTAAAGCAACAATGGCAGCGTGGACACAGCGCTGGCATTTACAAATGGGTCCATCTGCAGTCTGGGTCTGGGCCAGCTGTCTCCTCCCAAGTGGACACAGTATCCTAAGAGAAGCGTGGTCTTAGGGAGAGATGGGGCTAGACAGCAGCCTGGGGCAGGGTGCTGGTTACCTCACATTTGTTCACATCCTTGTTCCTCACATCTCATTTGGCTGTGTTCTTTTTTTTTTTTTTTGGCTTTTCTTTTTTTCCGGGGGCTGGGTGGTGGTCATACTCAGTGATGCACAGGAGTTACTCCTGGCTCTGTACTCAGGAATTACTCCTGGCGGTGCTCAGGGGACCATATGGGATGCTGAGAATTGAACCCAGGTTGGTGGCATGCAAGGCAAACCCCCTACCCGCTGTGCTATCACTCCAGCCCATTGGCTGTGTTCTTATGCCATGTGCTCAGGACAGGAAGGAAGACTATTGCACTTAAATGCAGCCCCTACTGGTGACACGGTTGCAGAGTGGGGCCAAGCTGCACCTTGGTGTGGAGCTCCATGGAGGTTCCTGTGTGTGTGTGCATCCCTGGAGGGGGTGTGCAGGTGGTCTGCGGGACGCCCACACCAAAGAGTCTGTTCCTACTGCCTCGTGTTTCCAGGGCCTTTCCACAGTCCGGCCAAGACACTCTTGCATTCCACTTACTTTTATGCCTCCCAGGGTGATGGCTGGATCTGCTGAATCTAGGGCAGGTTTGGGGACCCCCCTCTCCATCTCCTCCACCCCGTTCCAGGCCCACCATGTTCTGCCAGAGTCATTACGTGATAGTAACTGCTCCCTCTGTGTCCACTCTGGCTTCTCTTCACTTCCTGCCCAATATGATGCTTAGTGTGTATTATTCATTTGCTTGGAGCCCCGAGGTTGGTCCTCATCTTCTTGGCTTATAAACAGCCTAAAAGGTTCTGCCTGGTCTGCACCTGGCCCCTCTAACTTCATTTGGTGTTTTTCTCTCCAAATTCTTTCGCCTGGGCCAAAGAGAGTGTGCAGGGGTTAAGAAACTTGTCTCACCTAGCCCAGTTTTACCTGGCACAGCCTCTGACCCCCACAACACCACCAGAGTGAGCACAGAGCCATGAGTAAACCCTGAGCACTGCTGGGTGTGACCTAAGCTTCACGCCCCCCTCTCACCCCCCACTCCTGACCCCCAACCAAACCTCATTCCCCAGGCTTTGCTGTTACCAGAACAAACCAGATGCACGTTCCTATCCTTGCACTGTCCGTTCCTCTTTCTGGGTCACTTCTCATGTCTGAACCTTCGAACCTTCTCCTAAGTCTTTGCTCTGATGAACCCACAATGAGGTATCCCCAAATGCTCTACATAAAGCCCAGCTGCTGTCTGCTTGCTCTAGAAAGATAGTGATTTCCCCCTTTGCTGCTTTTTAAAAATTTTTTGTTTTTTGAGTCACACCCGATGATACTCAGAGTTTACTCTTGGCTCTGCACTCAGGAATCACTCCTGACAGTGCTTGGGGGATCATATGGGATGCCGGGGATTGAACCCGGGTTGGCCGCGTGCAAAGCAAACACCCTACCCACTGTACTATTGCTCTGCCCCTCTCCCTTTTCTACTTTTTGAAGCACCCCAGTACTTAGGACAGAGCCTGGGCCATCATATGTGATGAATGGATAAAAGGACAGAATTGTCAGTGGGGAACTCAAGACTAGAACCTAGAGTCATCCTCCCAAGGTAAGCATTGTCCCCAAAAGCCCGGGTGCTTTGTGCTAAAAGGAAATGACATATTTAGAGATAAAACTCGGCATTGGCACAAAAAGCAGAAGTGGCCACATTGGACCACAGGAAGTGTGCTTGTGCGGTGTCCCAGTTCGCTCAGGCCCTCTGCACGGAGAGCGAGACTCAGGGAAGATAAACGATATACCCAGATGCAGCCACCCAGAGACAGAGCTGCCGCTGATCTTCGGTCTTCCTGGTGTCAGAGTCGTTTTTCTCAACCTCCCTGGAGAAGACAGCACAGAAAGCAGACTGTGGCAGAGCCCCCCCCCCCCCAACCTTTGAATGCCGCCCCGCTTCCTGAGCCCCTGTGACCACCTTCTCTGTGACACGTGGATGGCTAGGATGGCATCAGTTTGCTTGGGGTCTGACCTCATGCCAGCTGCAGCATGCCAGGTGGTTTTGAGAAGGTGGCCAGTACTCCAAGCAGGGCAGAGTGACCCAGGCCCTCCCCCGGGAGCAGGGAGGGAGTCTGTGGGCTGGCTGGACCCATCCCTTGCTCCCTCCTCCTGCAGACCCTTCCCTGAGCCGTCCTCCAGGCTGGGCTTCCTGACTATAGAGAGCCCCTGAGAAATTGCCGTGAACATCTCTGGGGGGTCTTCCCTTCCATTTTGCAAGGACTCTGTCCCAGTCATGTTGGGCTTGTGGGAGGGAAGCTCTGCTCACAGAGACAAGCCATGGAAGGGACTAAAGGTGTGAGTCCGGACATGCACCCAGTCCTGAACTGTGTGCAGTGGGTGCTTCTCCCTCAGTGCTTCAAGAAGGGAAAGTGCCCACATCTAAGATGCTCGCCAGGAGGGAGAGATGGGTGGGCAAGTCGGGGGTGGGGGGGACGGGCTCTGCTAACCTGGCCTTCTACCTAGCCTTTTTGTGACCGAGCTGCACAGCCTTTCAGTACACAGGGCCTGAGTTTCTGAGACGGGCCCAGAGCTCAGCCCCCCCCCCAGGCTCCTGTTGACTCCCTCCAGGCTCCCGTTGATCCAGAGAGGAAAGGGGCGCTCCCGAAGGCTGCTCAGAAGGAAATAATGAGGAACATTGAGCTCCCCGTTCGGAACACTGGGCTCCAGTGCACGGGAGGCTTTGGGGGTTTCCATGGAGACAGGAAGGCTTCATTTAGTCTTCCTGTGGTAATTTAAGGCCTTTGCTCAGCCCTGGCAGCTCTTAGGTTCCAAGGAACCCAATGTCCACTCTGTTAGCGCTCCCTGGCGCTCGTGGACAACAGAGAGAATGAAAACCCCTGCCAGCGGGTGACGGATCTTCCGTCTGTCCAATAAACTGCCTCTCCTCGAAGGCTAAGAAGTGAAGCTTCTGACAGTTCAGTGGTAACCCTTCCTTATCACTCACCACCCAACCCTTCTAGAATATTCTTTCCTCAGGGGCCTCCCAAAAGGCGCTTGTGGGGTTCTGGGAGCCCCTCCTGGTGATTCTCTGCTGTGTGGGCCAGTGGTTCAAAGAAGGGCTGAGAAAGAGGCATTGCTTTGGGCCACCCTGGTGGTGATTAGGGGCCCCTGGGACCACACACGGCCATAGTAAGGACATGGAGAATTTGGAACGTGAACTAAGCACGATCCCCAGGAAGCTGACTCAGGGCTTCTTGTGAGCTGACCAGGCCGAGAATCACAACAATGCCATCTTGCTGGCTTTTCTTCAGGGAACTTGAATGCTCGCACTTGCCCCAAACAGCATTTTTTAGTGGGTGGCTTGCAAACATCTTTGCTTTCACTCAAGACCTGCTTGTGAAACCTCTTCATTTGGGTCCTCTAACCAAAAATGGCCCAGGCGTCTGCAAGGACCCAGGAGCCTCTGAGGCCTTTTTCTCTCAGCCACTCCTGTTGTCCTGAACTTTTGTTTTTTTTCTTTTTCGGTCACACCCGGCAATGCACAGGGGTTACTCCTGGCTCAAACACTCAGGAATTACTTCTGACAGTGCTCGGGGAACCATATGGGATGCTGGGAATCGAACCCGGGTCGGCCACGTGCAAGGAAAATGCCTACCTGCTGTGCTATCGCTTCAGCCCCCTGAACTTCTGTTTAAAGAAACCCTGTTTAAAGACACAGACACTGTCCCAGAGACTTGAAAGAATCTGCTAGCTGCGTGCTCCCCCTGCCCCCCGCCCCACAATGGCCCAGTTATTTTCTGCATCAGAACTTTCCAAGAAAACTCTCAGGAGCTCAGAGCACCAACCCTGTTGGCTCAGCTTGAACGTGAACACTGATTTGGGCATTTGTTATGCGGACACCTTCACTTTGTGCATTTTTCTTAAGACATGCCATTTCCATCCAATGTTAAGAGGAAGCCAGTAAGAGAATAAACATACCTGCAGGGGGGGGGGTTGCCTTTGGAGAGACGAGCTCTTGGGAGCAACATCAGAGCTCCGTTCTAATTTTTAGACTCGTTGTTAGCTTATTGGAATTCTTGTTTGTTCTCACTGCTCATGTTGCATGAATAGCCTTTGGTCTCTACCAAATATTAAACGTGTGACTGGAGACAAGTTAGCTGCAGATTCTGTGAATAGGCAGATCAGGGTATGATTCAGGCTTCAGACCACTCACTGCATGGTCTCACATGGCGGTCACTAGCTTTCAGAACCTCACCTGGTATCTTTGTAAAAGGGGGTGGATGTTCACAGATAATAATGGAGATGATATTTGACTTACAAAGCTGGTGTGATGAGAACATCAGACATCGGCACCCAGCATGGCTAATGTGGGTTGGGGTAGGTGTGGGGTGATGAGGGGGAAACTTCCTGGAAAAGGTCAGGTTTGAACTGGGTGTTGACAGAGGGTGTTGTGAGTTTGAAGTAAGTGGAGTCAGGACTTGGAGTCCTGTCCCGTCAACCTCAAATACTGGATCCTCCGGCAAAGGTGACCCAAGTATTCCTGAGAAGTTGGAAATTCAGAGAACGCTGCCCAATTCATCCACACCTACTCTTCCTATTTTGCTGGGGGGGGGGAGCCCATGGTTAACCTGCTTTTAAAGTGCCTTCTGCTGATGAGCTTTGGGACCAGGACTGACTCACATAGGTAACCCCATGGGCCCCTGGTGTGTGCCACATACACAGTTATAAGGCTTGAGATTCTGTCTTCCCCAGTAATCCCATGCAATAACTATTACTCTTGGTTTACAGTGAGCTGATTGATTCCCATGAGGTCAAGTCAAACCCCCTCAGCGTCTCATAGCTCAAGGTAAAGTCTGGATTTGAGCTGCATCTCTCTGCAGGGACCCCACTGCTAATGAGCAACCTGCACATCCCAGCAGGATTTTGTCTGTAGTTCTCAGAGCCACGGCACTTCCTGTCCCCTTGCAGAGCTGTTTAGAGCGAGAAAGTCACTCCAGATAATACCTGTCGAGTAGAGGACAGACAGTGCAGGGCTGGCTCTGGGACTCGGTTTCCTGCTTGGCCTTCCTTTCTGCCCTTGGCAGTCCGAGGTTGAGGGAGAGAGGGTTATGCGATGCTCTCTGGAGCCCCGAGGCTGGTTGCCAGTGACTCCCACTCCCTGCTCTGTTCTGAGACGAAGGACTGGGAGCTGGTTTGAGCTCTTGGACAGGACAGGGGCTGATGTCCATGGAGTTTGTTCTGTCTCCATCCCCATGGAGCCTCACTCAGACTGTCATGGTGGTTGGCTCATTCGTGTTCCTTTTGGATGAGGAAGTTGTGTTTCTTCTGTGAGATGCCTGGTACCTCCACGTCCAGGCAGTAGCCCCTCCCATTGCCCCTGTTCCTTTCTCAGACTTCTCTCCGACTCTGACTTGGCAGGGGGCCTTGGATTTTTCATCATTGGCCCTACTGGGTGATTGTCTATGTTGGTAGATTTTCTCATACTCACTCCTACTTTAGAATCATGGGGGAATTAATATAGAAATATTCTCCATATCCATCACTCAAAAATCCTCATCTCCCTCAACCTTTTGATGGCCCGCCCCTCATTTGCATAAGGGCAAGAAAACAATTATGCCACCTAGTGGGGGTTGCCAGTGTGATCTTGGGTGCTCCTCCTCCTGACCCCACTTTATTGTTTGCATTACTCATATTTTAACAAATGGGCAGTCCTGTGTCTGTTCTTCAGTGAGTGGATCCAAGTCAGTTTTCAGGCCTCCTTCCCATTCCCTTAGAGTGTGTGGAAACCCTCAGGGCAACACCCAACAGAATCTTGGACCTATACTAGGGGCTCGCTCGCTCTCTTCGAAGTAAATGCCTGTGGTCCTCCAAGGAGGTAGGTTCCTAGATGTTCATGTCACAGAGGAGGAACTCAGAGTTCTCAGACATTACGTAACTTGGCCCTTTAGTGAACACCTACCATGTGCTGACCATGTGGCAGGTTCCTCCTAGATGTTGTGTGGCTTTCTCTCTAAGTGCTACATCACAGTAGAGAGCTGGCAGGTCTGTCCAGCAAGCCTGGGTGGGAAAGCCCCAAGCCCTGAGACAGCCTGGCAGGGAAAAGGTAGTTCTGGAGAAGGAGTTCAGGGTGTGTGGTAGATGAAGGCACAGAGAGGGTCTTGGAAGGGGGATGTTGGTAAGCCAGTTCATAGCCCAAGGGCCAGGATGTAGATTTTTTAAGAGCTAAATTGACGCAGGGGTGGGGGGTGCCCTGGGGACTCTGTGTCTCCCCGCCATGCTGCCTTTTTTTTTAACTAGAAGTAAGACACACTTGTTGGAAGAAATGGAGGCAATGCAGAAAATAATACACGAAAACATTAGCTCCAACCACAAGCTCCTCCACAAAACAGGATGAATAGGTAAAAGTGTGGCATGTAACTTCCAGATTTTCTATGCTTATAAAACTACAAAATATGTTCACTCATAAAATTACAAAATAAGTCCATTCTTAGAATTATAATCATCGATCCATGCACATATAGAAATTATCACACACATATATAGTATGAGTTATTTTTATTTTACAACTTCCTTGTCATAAAAAAGCTCAAACTATTTCAGACCACCTTTAGATTAAAAATATTTTACTATGGAAAAATGTAAATAAATGCAAAAACAAAACAGCCTAGTACGTCTACTCTTCCAGCTTTAGTGTGGCAGTAAAACCCAATCTGTGGATTATGAAACTTACAAGTGCCCTGTGTTTCATTAATGAAACTTACAAGTGCCCTGTGTTTCATCTATAAATATGTGTGCAAGCATCTCCGAAGATAAGACTCTATCTATCTTTGTTATATATATGTATGGGTATACATATATATAAATCTTTGTTATAGATACATAACCAGAATGTCTTTATCACATAAAAATGTTAAATCTTTTCATTTCATTAAGCATCTAGTCAGTTTTCAAATTTCCTAATTGTCTTCTGCAATTTTTTTTGTGTCTTGGCACCCAGATAATTTTTTTAGTTTATTTTTTTTGGGGGGGGGATGAGGGGAATCTGGCAGTACTCAGGGCTTCCTCTTGACTCTGCACTTAGGGGTCACCCCTTCACCCCTGGTTGTGCTCAAGGACATTGTGGGGTGCTGGGGGTTGAACCTGGGTTGTCTGTGTGCAAGGCAAGTGCCCTGTCTGCTGTACTGTCACTCTGGCCCACTTACACATCTGTGTTTCAGGGCCATGCCCAGCCATGCTTGATTGCCACACCTTGTAGTGTTCAGGGATCACAGGCTACTTGGGGATAAAACTGGGGCATCCACATGCAAAACATGTGCTCAACCCTAGGAAATGTCTCTCTGGTGTGTGTGTGTGTGTGTGTGTGTGTGTATTGCTTTTTTGGGTCACACCCAGTGACACTCAGAAGTTACTCCTGGCTCTGCACCCAGGAATCACTCTCTAATCACATCACAGTAGAGAGTTGGAATCACCCAGGTGCTTGGGGAACCATTTGGGGTGCCGGGGATCCAACCCTGGTCGGCCACATGCAAGGCAAACAGCCTACCCACTGTGCTATCACTCTGGCCCTGTTTGAATCTTGAGTCTGTAGATGATTTTAGTTGCTGCTTTGAAAGTCTGTGAATTACAGGTTTATGTTTGTTCACTTTTGCTCTTTGTTGGAGAAACAGTTTATGCCTGTGACATTTCCTCTGTTCTGAATTTGACCTGTTGTGTCTGGGAACATGCTCGTCTGTCTGCGTGTCCTTCAGCTGTGGGTGCTTGGTTCTAGGGGATGGAGTTGAATCTGAGGTGATTTATTGGAAAAAGGCAGGGGAATGAGGTGACCAGTGAGAGAAGAGGTGACGTCAGGAGAGGGGATGGGGGAATGGAGCAATAGTTCAGTGGGTAGGGTGTTTGCTTGCACGCAGCTGACCCGACTCGGGTTCGATTCCCTGCATCCCATATGGTCCCTTGAGCACTACCGGGAGTGATTCCTGCACACATGCAGTGCTACGGCTTCCTCTTCTTGCACTTCTGCATGGCCTTTCTCTGACCTTCCCATGAGGGATGAGGGTAGCTGTCGATTTTCAAAGCACCTTCAAGGGTTTCCTTCCCTCTTTTCAGCCAGTTCATGCCCTGAACCTTGCAGAGCCCCTGAGCGCAGCCGCCATCCCAGCTGAGGCCTGATGGATGTAGAGAAAATTTACAGGCATTGCCAATGCTTTTCAAATGCTTTCCTCAGCAACAAACTGTGTAGAAGAATCCCTTCTTTTAGAAACGGGATGGCCATCTCTTTAAACCCTACTTCCAGTTCCCTCCCTCAAAGCCACATTATTCTTAACCCCTACCCTGCTTTTCAATATTCTTTTTTGGGGGGGTGGGTGGTTCATACCTGGCAATGAACAGGGGTTACTCCTGGCTTTGCACTCAGAAATTACTCCTGGCGGTGCTCGGGGGACCACATGGGATGCTGGGAATCGAACCTGGGTTGGCCGCATGCAAGGCAAACGCCCTACCCGCTGTGCTATTGCTCCAGACCCTGCTTTTTCTATATCTTGACTGACTTCCCTTCCCCCAGCCATAAGAGCACATTGCCACTTTGACTTTTTAATTAATGAATGTATTTTGCTATTGTTGTGGGGGGATGACTGGGGAGTTAGGAGGCGTGCTGTGAGGCAGATTGAAGCCTGGCTCCACCCTCCCCTCCCCCGCCAACATACACATGAGGCATGTGCTCTGCACCTCCAGGCCCTACTAAATTGCATTTTAAGAAGAAAATTTGTCCCTAGTTTCTTTATTTGGTTTTTTGATGGGGAAGGTCTATAGCCAGTGATGCTCAGGGGCTATTCCTGGCTCTGTGCTCCGGAGTGATGGTTGGTGGTCTTGGGGAACATACGTGGCGTCAGGGCTTCAAATTGGGGTTGGCAGGATGCAAGACAAGGTCTTAACTTTCTGTACTATTTCTCTGGGCTCTGGTTGCTGTCGTCTGTTACCCAAGGACCCAGCATCAGCGCCCTCTTTCCTGGCTGCTAATACAAGCCCTATATGATCATGTAAAGCAACCGAACTTGTTAATTTTAATCTTTGTGTCTCAGTGAAATGCATCCTTTTCTTTATAGTGTCCCAAATATTGAATTTGTAGTTCTCCTCAATTTTTTCCTGGAGCGATAGCACAGTGGTAGGGCATTTGCCTTGTGTGCAGCCAGCCCGGCCGAGCCGGGTTCGATTCCTCTGCCCCTTTCGAGACCCCAGCAAGCTACAAGAGTATCTTGCCTGCACGGCAAAGCCTGGCAAGCTACCTGTGGCGTATTCAATATGCCAAAAACAGTAACAACAAGTCTCAAGATGGAGATGTTACTGGGCCCACTCGAGCAAATCGATGAACAACTGGAGGACAGTGCTTGTTTGTTTTTGTTTGCAACCTTTCCCTGAGCCCCAGGCATTCTTTTCTTGCTTGAAAGATGGATCAACTACCTTGCCAGAGGAGACCAGAAAGATAAGTTTGTCTGGGGTTCTGCCTCTCACTTTCCAGCAACTTTGTTTAGAAAGAAATGCTTTTATCTGAATCCTGGATGGGTGACGCTGTTTCTCAGAAGCTGTGGGTAACAAATGGAGGTCATAAATTAAGATAATAAATGAAGGTAAGCTTTGCGCTTCCTTGGTTTTGTCAGTTTGCTTTATCAAAATCTTTGCATTTTTTATGATTTACCCACAGAGGTGAAATCTCTAAGACAGCCTGGAAATCTGTGTCTTTCAGATATGTAGCCTGTGAACTGGGGGTCCTTCCTTCTTAACCCAGCTGTCTCTAGCTCTGAGTGGCGTGAGGGAGGAATTTGTTTTGACTGATTTTCCTAGGCTTCATCAGGCCTCTTGACACATTAGTTTACTTAAGATTTTTTAAAATTAATGTTGTAATTTAGACAACACTTTACAGCATGTTAACTCTTTCCTTTCTATTTTCCTTCAGTTGGTGGCAGGGGGGGGGGCACACCTGTGCTCAAGGCTTACTCTGGGCTCTGAGCTCAGGGATCACTCCTCGCAGTGCCAGAGATTGAACCTGGGTTGGCTGTGTTCAAGGCAAACACCTTACCTGCAGCACTGTCTTTCTGGCCCAGTAGTGTTGACTGTGATAAATAAAGTTACAGCAACTTCACCACCACCAAATGCCTGAGACTCTCCACTACTGTCCTTTTGTTACTCTACCTGCAGGTTTATAATCCAAGGCCAAGGATGCATCCTTGCTTGATGCTGAGTTTCTCCTTGTTTCATTTCTCTCCATACCACAGATGAATAAGATCAGTCACTGTTTAGCCTTCTTCTAACTGATTTCACTTCAGTTCCATCAACGATTCTGTGAGTTGCAAGAGTTCCTCTTTTTCACAGCTGCATAGTATTCCGTACACTGAGCACACCTTCTTTATACATTCATCTGCTCTTCCTGGATATTGTAGTTAGTACTGCAGTGAACCTAACTGTGCTGATATTTGTTTGAATTTTTTTTTTGGTGTGTGTGTTGGGGGGGAAGTGGGGGGAATAGATGTCATCAGACCTCTTCTCACTGTTTTTGTGTCCACACCCTTCTTCTGACACCAACCCAGTAGGTTCCTGTAGGTTCACCTTCCTACTTCCTGGCATCTCTGTTGATTTTGGAGACTATATTTCCACTCTTTCCTGGCGGTAATATAGGATAAAGCAACAAGCCTCAGACAGATTTAGGTTCGAAAGTTAAGTCTTCTGGTAGCACTTGGCAAGTCCCATAGATTCTGGACTTACATATTTTTGTGCTTGGGTTTCAATTATACAATGATTAAACACCCATCCCTCCACCAGTGCCCATTCTCCACCACCAAAAATCCCAGTATACCCCCATCCCACACCCTCCCCCTGCCTGTGGGGCAGAT
>JAOXYA010493256.1:0-15158 GCA_028565675.1 Sorex palustris | reverse complement strand
TCCCGGGCGCGCGCCGAGCCGAGCCGAGCCGAGCCGAGCCGAGCCTCTGTTTCCCCGCCCGCCCCGCAGGCCACCGGCTGGCGGAGATCCGCGCGCGCGCGCTCCGGAGCGTCCTGTGCAAGCTGGAGCGCGGCCTGGCGAGCCCCGGGGACCTGGCGCGGGACCGGCGGCTCCTGGCGCTCCTGCTGCGCTGGTTCACCTTCCCCAGCGCGCCGCTGCCCGCCGACGCGCTGCGCCTGCTGCGCCGCCTGGTGCAGGTGGGCGCGCGGGGGGCGGGGCGGCCTGGGCCGGCTTTCCCTTTGGGGGGACCCCAGCACCCCCGTCCGTGCTGCTACGGAGGTGCTCAGGGGGTCAGCTCCTGCCTCTGCGCGGAGGAGCCGAGCCCGGGATCGAACCCGGGCCGCGGGCGTGCAAGAGCCAAGCGCCCTCCCTCCCCCTCCGGGGCTCGCTCCGTTTCTACCTGTTGGTTGTGATGGGAGCTCGGGACTTCGGGGACTCACGGCTGTGTGTGTGTGTGTGTTGCGTTCTACGGCTGGGGTGTCTGTGTCGCTGTCGGTTTGGGCCACACCCAGCCGGGCTGGGGGCACCTCCCCGCGCTGGCCAGCTTGCCCAGCCGGGCTCAGCCCCTGGAGTCTTTTCTCAGGTCCTCGACTTGCCTTCTTCTTTTTTTTTTTCTTTTTTTGCTTTTTTGGGTCACTCCCGGCGATGCACTCACTGGGGTTACTCCTGGCTCATGCACTCAGGAATGACTCCTAGCGGTGCTTGGGGACCCTTTAGGGATGCTGGGGATTGAATCCGGGTCGGCGGTGTGCAAGGCAAAGGCTTCCCGCCACCTGTCTTTTTGGATTTTAACATTTGTGATTCTGTTGAACATGGGGTTAAACGTTGGAGGTGACTGAGATAAAAAACTTTGGAGCTCACGTTACACAACCAGGTGCTGAAATTGCGTCTCCATCCCCTCATTGTCTTTTTTTTAGATTTACGTTCCTCTGTGTACAGGGCCCTTAGATCGCTCAGAGTCAAACATCAGACGAGTTGAACCTTTGAAAAATTGCAGGTCACTTCAGAGGTGGGGATTCTTAGACGCTGGGCCCCAGGCCCATAGTACCCCTGGTGGTCAGTGGGCAGAAGTAACCCCACATTACCCAACTCAAGTAGGGATTCATGCTGTGCGTGTATCTTCTTTGAAAAAGTCTTCCATCCTAGAGCGTGGAGTTTGTTTTTATTTGCTTTTTGCTTCTTCCATGATTTTTTAATTTTTTTTTTTTGCAAAAAGCAAAACTTGATTTCTTTTTTTCTTTTTGAGTCACACCCAGCGATGCACAGGGGTTACTTCTGGCTCTGCGCTCAGGAATTACCCCTGGCGGTGCTCAGGGGACCATAGGGGATGCTGGGAATCGAACCCGGGTCTGCCGCGTGCAAGGCAAACGCCCTCCCCGCTGTGCTATTGCTCCAGCCCCCAAAACTTGATTTTAACGAACCGCTTCGTTCATCAATTTGTGTAGGCCAGAGAGTCACGAGCTTCACGAGCTTGCCTTGCTCACAGCCCACCCTGGGAGCGTCCCGAGTTCTGCAGATGGTCAACTGTGCACTGCCAGGAGGCATGAATTTCCTTTTATTTTATTGGTTTTGGGGACATGCCCGCTAGTGCTCAGAGGCTACTTCTGACTCTATGCTCAGGGCTTCTCTCCTGACAGTGCTCCAGGGACTGGACGGAGGTCGGCCATGTGGAGAGTAAGTGCCTCCATCCGGGCCATCCCTCTGGGCCTGGCAGTGTGCATTGTCATCACTGCTGTCTGCTCTTGCCTGTCCTGTGCCATCAGGTGTCTTACCCATGAATCTCCGTGGCGTGTGTATTTTCTCATGTCGTGTCAGTCGTCCGGGTAGTGGCCTTCATGGGCCGTCTGCGGCCGGGTGCCACTAAGGAATCTGCGGCTCTTGGGCAGTTGTCGAGGGCGGGGAGTGCCAGGGTAGCCTTCCAGCCCTGCCCGCATTCCTGACGCTGCACCCCAGTGCTCGATAGGCAGCACCCTGCCGGACTCCCAGTGCCTCTGCATCTGGCCCTGGGACCCCCAGAACCACTGGAATGTTGCTTTGAACTGTCGACCTGGTTGGTAGGGTATTCCCTTTGCCTCACCTCGGGTGCTCCTGAGAAGAAAAACGGGGAAAAGGACCAGTGTTCCCGCTGCCCTGCACACAGTACCCCTGGGCACATGGCGTGGCTGTGGGCAGTTGTCACGGTGCTGTGAATCCACGTAAGGTAGAGGACCGCTTTTATCGTGACATTAGTGGGCTGTGAAGTTCTGTCCTGTTTCCTTTCCCACTGATGCCAGGCTGGGAAAGTCACTGCTTTGCGTGATTTCAATGCAAAATCGACGTTTTTAAGGAAGAAGCATCTCGTGTCCCCCGACTTGAGGCGGCGTGGGGAGAGAAAGCCTCGGTGCCGCGGTTCCCACAGTTACTCTCCAGGTCCCCCTCTCGTTTCAGTACCCGGCAGCAGTCCAGCACCTGGTGGAGCTCGGTGCCGTTGAGTTCTTATCTAGACTCCGAGGTAATGTGGAGCCCAGCCTGCAGGCCGAGATCGATGGCGTTCTGGATGGACTTTTTATCCTTCCTCCAGACGCCCCCGTGCTGTGCTCGACCTCTCAGCAGACCACCGGTCAAACAGGTGACAATGCTTCCTGGGGCCTGGTGGGGTAGTGCAGTGGGTAGGGCTTGCACATAGCCAACCCCAGGTTTGATCTTCGGGACCCCCCCCCCAAGTTGCCAGTCAGCCCCTAAGCCAGAGACCAAAGCAACAGTAACAAAACAAAAAGCTGTATACTTTCTGTCAAAACAAGAAGGTACTGGTTGTAAGCGGACTAGTTCTAAAGAAAAGAACCTTTAGACTGAACACAAACCAATAAAAGCCAAGAACCTGAACCCGGATGTATGCCCACCCCCCTACCCTTCCACCTTTTCTTGGTCCTCACGCGCTTGCACTGTATTCCCCCCTTCTGCAGTCACCCAGGAGGACACAAAGATTGCACAGGGGGTCTGAGCAATCTTCGGGAATTCCCGAAGACGCTGTCCTTGGGCTGTGGGCCTCGGTTCTTGGTACTCGGGAGGGGACGGCGTGCCCTGGCTCCTTGTTCTGTTGTGGTTCGGCCCAAATAGACCGATATAGAAAGACCTTTCCAGAACATGCCGTGCCTCGGGGGGGGGCTGTGAGCCCTGGCTCCCCTCCGGAGCTGAGCTTAGTTCTGTGGCCTGCAGGGTCCGAGGCGGCACGGTGGGGGGAGGGGGGTCTCTTCGTCTAGACGGTGAGGGCCGGGGGGGTGGGGCCATAGTGCAGAGGGACCCCCGGACACCACGCTCGGGACCCTTGGCTGCTGCTCTCGTCTTCTTCCTGCGCTGTGATGCCCCACGTAGTACCTAGCTCGTGGGCCGAGAGAAACAGATGCCCACAGTCCGTGATTGTGGAGCAAAAGTGTCCACCGCGGTTTTCCCTACCCCGCACTGCAAGCACCGTCAGCGGGAGCAGCTGGCAGCGGCCGGCTCCTCGCCGTGTCCTGGCACTTTGGCTTATAAGGGTTGCTCCTGACTGAGCCCCGGCAGGGTGCTGTCCCGCTTGTCTTCAGGAGCGTGAGTGTCGCCGCGCTCCCTGGCAGGTGACGTTCGAGGGACAGGGAGGCCCGTCTCCAGTTCCCTGCTGCCTCGGTCGCAGCTAGGGAGAGGGAGAGGGAGCATCAGCCTGTTTAGCTGTAGGCTTTTCCAGGCGTTGCTGCTGAACGGCAGGGAACTGTGTCAGAGAAGGAGCCGGGCAGGCCTGGAGAGAGGGCGATGCCCAGGCAGAGAAGGGTTGGATACTTTGTAGCGGAGTCATTATGTACATTACACTGTGGCTGTTTCCGGGTGGAAACAGTTGCAGTTACTTAGGGACCTGGGAGATTCGGGTTGTTCTTCCTCTGTTGCACTAGAGTAGCAGATGGGCTGTGTTGCAGATCTGGGCTTCACTCCGACTTCGGGTATGAGGAGGACGCACATCTCGAGTTTTCCTGCTAGTGAATAATGACTGGAATCCCGTTACGGGTGTTTCTCGTTTCAGAACTGCCGCCGCAGTGTGCAGCCTTCACGGGCTACTTCCCCCCAGAGAGTCACGGCCAGTGGACGGAGGCACCTCCCCGGACCACGGGTGCGTATGGGCAGCCCCGGCGGCTGGTGGCAGGCCAGCGCCCACCCCCTTCAGACCTGCCTCGGGCCTGCAGCGTCTGCACGGTCAGCTGTTCTGTGGCGTGGCCTCTGAGCCGTCCCTCGACGGGGGTGGCCCATGGCTGTGGTCAGTGCCGACGGAGTCGCCCTCATGGTCCTGCCGGCCCCATGCTCAGCCAGGCTCAGGACCGTTTAGTTTCTTCATCGATCCTTGGCCCCAGATTCATTGATTAAGGAGTCTTGGTTTGGGGGCCGGAGCCATAGTCCATCGGGGAGGGCGTCTGCCTTGCACGCAGCCAACCTGGGTTCAATCCCCGACATGCCATAGGGTTTCCCTGAGCACCACCAGGAGTGATTCCTGAGTGCAGAGCCAGGAGTAACCCCTGATCACCTTGGGGTGTGACCCAAAAAGCCAAAACAAACAAATTTAAAAAATAGCTTTGGCTTTGAGTCTCCCGGGTCTTCTGTGTGTGCCTCGCATGTTGCTCACGTGCCGCCTCTCAGCACCGCGCTGCTCTGAAGGAGTCTGTTTGCTGCGCTGGGGGTCACCCGCCGTGGAATCTCTCCTCCCGCACCCCGAGAACCCAGGCCTGGCTCCTGCCGTGGCTGGTGAAGGCTGGCCTTACCATGAAAGCGTTGTCGTGGGTGACACCCAATTAGGCAGGGAGGGGCTAAGTCAGCACCTGAGCTTTTTTGCCTGGTGGTTGGGAGGAAAAAGTGGGCCTGTGGCCGTGTGTGCTGATGTCCCCGCCGGTGTCTCGGTGGGCGCAGCCTGGAAGCCCTCTGTTTCTAGAAAGCTCTGCGGGAGCTCTTGTGGACGCGAGGGAGGCCCTGCCCATCTCTCTGTCCTGAAAGGGCTGGTCAGGCTGCGGGGGCCCGACTGGCCGTGTGGGGAGGTTTGGTGGGTGCTGGCCGCGAGGCTGCAGGGCTGCGCCCCCGAAGACCAGCTCGGCTGAAATGCTGGCATGTGGCGGCTGCAGCTGTGGGCAGGGAAGCCGCCTTGTCTGCATGTGGCATCTGTCTGTCTGTTCGTCCGTCCATCCTGTCCGTCCTCCCTCCCCGCCAACCGCCTCTTGATTTTCCTGTACAGTGTGGGCGCGTCTGACCGCAGAGACTTGGCTGTGTTTGGGAGTGGATTTGTGCTGCTGTCGGCACTTAAGCAATTCCTGGCCCTTTTCAGAGTGTTTGGCCGCCAGCTTCTGTAGATGCAGTTTCTCGATGTCACTGCCTTACTTTGTGCAGCCCAAGACCTGGAGGAAGAGCTTGAGCGGGGGGGGGGCTTGAGGGAGCTCAGAGGGTCGCCTTCATCCCCTCAAGCGCTGCTCTCTGCCCTTCAGCCCTGTGGCCTCCCAATCATCAGGGAGATTTCTCTGCTGGGACATGGCTGGGTGGACAGTGTTTCATTACGGTCTCTGCATCTTCCGTCTCTTTATTTAATTGTGGCCTTTTGGGTCACACGCGGCGATGCTCAGGGGTTACTCCTGGCTCTGCACTCAGGAATTACTCCTGGTGGTGCTCCGGGGACCATATGGGATGCTGGGAATGGAACCCGGGTCGGCTGCGTGCAAGACCAACGCCCTCCCCGCTGTGCTCTCGCTCCAGCCCTCTTCTGTCTCCAAAGTGCTCGCGATGGCAGCTCCTTTTCAGTTAGTTGAAGTGTCAGGTGCGGCTCAGTCGAGGGTTGAGAGGAGCTGGCGCCCGTCTGGGCGTTGACTCCGCCCTGAGCTTCTTCCCTCTAAGAATCCTGAGGCGTGTTGGGCGCGAGGCGGCCCGGGCCCGTCGGGAAGCTGGGCGTTCCTCCCCGCGCTGGGAACGCCTCGAGCCCCGCTGTTCTCTGCCGCAGGCCAGGCCGTGAGCTGCGTGAAGTTCTCCGTGTTCCCGTGGCTGCCGCTGACGGCCACCGACAGACACGTGCTGTCCTCCCACGACAGGTGCGTGGCCGGGCCTGGGGTGCAGGGGCACGGCGTGGGGGGACCTCACGGGACAGGGGCGTGTGCCCCAGGGCAGCGACGCCAACGTCCGGACGGGTCTCACCATTTCACAGACTTAATGAGGAAATGGGTTTGCCTTTACGTCGACCTTCCGACCTGCAGTACGTTTCCCTTTTTGCCGCTGGAGTTTTGTGGGTTCCGTGGGGCCAGGGGTCTCTGACGGCCTTTGCGTATGTCCTTGGGTGATAAAGTGGAAAAATGAGCCCAGAGGGCCTAATTTGGGCAGGTCCTGTATTTTAAGACGTGGCACTGTGCAGAGGACGATGGGCCGGGGTCACCCGTTGGCTGCTTCTTACCCCCCAAAGCAGCTGACATGGATGTTTGCAGAGAGCGTTGGTGTCCAGCTCACTGTGGGCTCAAACTTCAGTTTCAGGGGCCGGAGCGATAGCACAGCGGGTAGGGCGTTTGCCTTGCACGCAGCCAACCCAGGTTCAATCCCTGGCATCCCATGTGGTTCCCCCGAGCAGTTTTTCAGGAGTAATTCCTGAGTGCAGAGCCAGGAGTAACCCTGAACACTGCTGGGTATAACTCAGAGAGCTTAAAAAAAGAGAAAGGAAGGAAGGAAGGAAGGAAGGAAGGAACGAACGAACTTTAGTTTCAGTGATGGCTGCAGAAAATGGGCTCTCTTTCTCGGGTGAGAATCTGGACATTGCAGAGGCTCTCGCAGGGACCAAGGCCTGTGCTGCTGCATGGCCCTTTCGAGGGAGGCGTGAGGTGTTTTTGCTTCTTTCAGAGCAGCAGCTTGGGGAGGCGGCGGGGGCAGGGTCGCCTCATGCTGGTCACCCGCACGAAGAGCTGGTCTCCACTGTCCCCATCCAGGGCCACGGCAGCAGGGCTGAGAAATGGGTGTTGGCTGCTGGGGTGGGGTGGACACCTGGTCCAGGCCTGGGAGGGAGAAGGTTGTAGAGAAACGGGAGGTGGGGCGGGGAGGGCCCCTGACTCATGCAGAGAGGAGCAGTGACCGCCGCGGTTAGCGGACCCCCCTGTGCATTGGGGCTTTTCTGTCTCTGCGCCATTCGCTAAATCCCATAGCCGTAGCAGCTGCCCAGCCGGGACAGCCGGGTGGGGGGCTGCGACAGCTGCCTGCAGGTGTCACGGATGCGGGGACTCGTCTCCCGAAAATAGGGCCTGCAGGGGCCGGGTGGGCGGGATGGAGCCCTGGTGCCTGCCCCCCCCCCCCCCCCCCGTCTTATCCTCCCTGCAGCTGTGAGCTCCGTGTTTTCTCCGTGTTTCGTAGCTCTCTGAGGAGCAGCAACCACACCTTAATCTGGAACACCTGCGAGCTCCTCAAGGATGTCATCATGCAAGACTTCCCCGCCGAGATTTTCCTCCAGAGGCCGAAGATCGTGCAGGTGTGTGTCCTCGAATGGTTGTCGAGTTGGAAATGGAAAACTGTTTGCCGGGAAGCAGGGGATGCAAGGTAGGAAATCCTCGGAGAGGAAGTTGCTACGGCCACGTCTGCCCCAGGAGGTGTTTGCACAGTGGCCGAGGCTCCTGCACTTAACTGTAATCTGCATGTGCGTGGGCAGCTTCCATTAACTGCAGTCCATGTGGATGTGGGTGACTTACTTCCATTAACTGCATATCTGCGTGGATGTGGGCAACTTCCATTAACTGCAGATCCGCGTGTACGTGGGTGGCTTCCGTTACCCAAGATCCGCGTGTCTGTCAGACTTCTTCAGAGACAGCCATGTTGGGGCACGTGCAGCCAGTTGGTCTCTCAGGAACTGGCCGCCTCTGGGTCCCCTCAAGAGGAGGGTGGTGGGCTTTGGAACCAAGGGTGGGCCAGCGTCGCCGAGGGTGCCCAGGCACATTCCCAGGTGGATGGCGGGAGGGCCGTGAACGGGGCCGGACAGGTCCTAGCCCCTCGGTGGCCCTACCTGCTCCCCCTCCGCCTGTCCTGTCTGGGCTGTGTGGGGACAGCGGGGGCATGGTGCTCGTCCCGGGAGGGGGCAGAGCGCCGAGCTGAGCTCTGAGGAAGCGCGTGACCCCTCGTCCCGAAAGGGCAGTGATTCCCGCGTCCTCCTCAGACCTTCTGGGAAAACACCTGCTGTTCCATTTGGATGTTGCCTTCCCCTGGGGCATCCTGGGCCTGCTCCTGCTGTCCGTGCGGGACCCAGGACTCTGCCCGTCTCCTCACGCCCTCGCTGACCCTCCTCTCCACCCCCAGAGCCTCCTGTCGCTGCTGAAGCACCGGCTGGCCCTGCAGGCCGTGTCCTGCCTGCAGCAGCTCTGCACGGGTCTCCGCTCCCGCCTCAGCTGCCACCGCGACCCCGGCTTCTTCTCCAGCAAGCAAGGTACCGGTCTCCACCCGCGCCTCCTGTCCCACGGGCCTGTCCCCCCTCCACGTGCCTCCCTGGAGGGGAGCCGTCTTTTGCCTCTCCTGTGCCCAGCCGGGCATGGAGCTGGGGACCGGGATTTCGAGCCCAGCCAGTCACGTGGGACTGTGGGCACCAGCCGAGTGGGGGTCGCGTGACTAGGTCGGTTGGGTGGAAAAGATCCAGTTTGCAGTTCAGGAACGCCTGTGTGACCCAAGAGACGGTGGCTCGGGGCTCTGGGCTCGCCAGGGAGAAGCGCCACCTCCTGGCCGAAGCGGGGACTGGCTTGTCCTGCAGCATCGTGGGTCCCTTTGTCCCCCGCCGTATCGCTTGTGGCTGTCGCACTGATGCCACAGTTCTGGAATTTGACACGCGCATTATTTTATGAGAATCAGATCTCAGAGGGGCCAGAGTTCCCTCGTTAACACTATTAGAATAACACTGCTGGCACAGAAGAGGCTTCCAGGGCCCGTATCCCCGGACGGGCTTCCGGTGCCCAGAAACGTGGTGGCTCTCCCTGCCGACTCATGTCGGAACGTTCGTGCCCCACCTCCTACCCCGGAGGCTCTGAGGGCCGTAGCCGGGACAGGGTGCCCAGGGCCAGGCGTGGAAGCCCGTGCTTTGGGAGGTGTGCACGGGGAATCCATAAAAACGCGTTTGTGTCATGTAGGAAGTGCTTGGAGGAGGAAGAGCGGTCACAGGGGTGTGGCTCCCTGGGGAAAGGCTGGTCAAGGAGGGCATCTGGGTGGAGGAGGTGACCGGGTGGAAAGAGGTTCCTGCTTGAAGTCCTCAGGGATGGCACCCAGGAGGGTGACAGGCCTGGGGGGCAGGAAGCAGCTGGTGCAGTGGGGTGGGGGAGGTGGGGGGCATGCAGGCAGAGATTGGGCATCACATAGCCGGGACTGGGGACACAAGGACTCTGACCAGGTGAACCCCTGGGGGGCGAGTTTCCCTTTCTCATAAATGCCTTCACTGTTGGTCTTTTAAAGGTTGTGTGTGCACTGGTGGAGGGGTGGGTGTTGGAACACTGTAGGACTGAGATCCCATCGCAAACAGCTTCCTCAGGGTCTGTCTCATGGCGATTCAGTAAAAAGTCACTGCACTGTCCTCCCGATGTTCATCGATTTGCTCGAGCGGGCCCAGTAACGTCTCCATTGTGAGACTTGTTGTTCCTGTGCTTGGCATATCGAATACACCATGGGGAGCTTGCCAGGCTCTGCTGTGCGGGCACGATACTCTCGGTAGCTTGCTGGGCTCTCTGAGAGGGGCAAAGAAATTGAACCCGGCTTGGCCGGACCGGCTGTGCACAAGGCAAATGCCCTACCGCTGTGCTGTCGCTCCAGCCCACAGTAAAAAGTAAAAAAAAAAAGAAAAGAAAAGAAAATTGTGTGTATATACCATGAACTGTGATCGCAGCCGTTTTCAGACGGGCCTTTGGTGGCACGGCTCAGCCACCTGTGGTGCCACAACCTCCTCCCCCCCCCCGTCTGTTTCCAGACTTCCCTGGTCCCCTTCCAGGAGCACTGTACCCTGAGCACGTCCTCTTGCAGCTAGTCTCGCAGTTAGTCTGGCCTTTTTCTGGGCATTTCCCAGAAGTGGAGTCCTGCAGCCCAGGGCTCTCAGTCCGCCTCAGCTCACCTGTGATGCTGCCTCAGGCCTCCCCTGTGCAGTGGCTGCATCCCCCCTCCCCCCCAGGCCAGTCCCATCCCAGTCTCTGCGCAGCCTTGGGCGCGGCCTCCTTCCTGTGTCGGGGCTGTGATGGTGCCTCACGGGCTGGCCAGCTGACCTGACCTCCCCGCTCGCTTCACTCCTGATCCGCGGAGAAGGGGCCTTGCTGGGTCTTGGTGCCGCTCCCTGCTTGGCTTCCTGCGGAGTTTTCGAGCCCCGCGCCAGGGGGCGCCACTGCACAGCCCCGGCTTCTGATCCGAGCCTTCCCATTTAGTTCCATCCATGCCAACACTTGGCGATTTGCTTTCTACTATTTTGGCTTTGGGGCCACATCTGACGAGTCCTCCTGCACCCTGAGCTGCCTTTCTGCCTTCTTTTTTTTTCCTTTTGATGAGTGGTCCCTGTAGGTGAGGGGTCTTTTAGTTTGCCCTTCCCTGAGGACTCGTGGCCAGTCCCTGCTGCCTCCTTGGTAACGCTTCGGGTGCTTTTGGGCCGGTTTCTGTCTCCTTTGGAGAAGTGTCCGTTAAGGTGCTCTACCCACTTAAGCATCTGTGTTTTCTGCTCAGAGCCCAGTTTCATGGCTCTGTGTGGGTTGTGGATGTGTTTGGAGTTTTCCGCATCTGGGCGGGGCGGGGGGGGCCTGGGCTGGCATCGGATTGGTTGGGCAGCTGTGCTGCTGGGCCTGGGTCCTGGCGGCGGGACAGGTTCCGCAGAACCCGCTGGCTGGGACTCCCGGCCGGGTGACAGGGTGACCGGGACAGGGCCCCGCGGCGCCCGCCTTTGGCCAGCGCTGGCTTCTCGGGGTTTTTCTGCTTCAAGCACGACCCCCACAGCCCGCTGGCTCGGGGGCCGCGCCCTGAGGAGTCGCTTTGCCTTTGCAGACACGGTGTCGCAGAACTCCTCCCTGTCCTACTGCCAGGATGCGAGGGGCGCCCCGCCCTCCCGGAACCCCTCCCTGGGCAGCAGCAGCCCGCGGCCGTCGGTCGTCGGGCGCACCGGTCAGCGGCCCCGCGGGGACGGCCAGGACTGGGACGCCGGCTCTTCCAGGTGATTGGGGGGGTGGGGAACGTCTTCAGGGCCCCTCCTCTGGTGGATCTGGGCCTTTGTGAGCCGTGCCCGGGGTGGGGTTGGGGGGGACACGCGCGCGGGCAGCGTCCCCGTCCAGGGCCGAACGCCCTCTGCCTGCTGCTCGACCGACGCGCCTCCTCCTGCCCCCGCGTCGCTGCTGCTCTGGCGAGGGTTTCTGTCTGTCGCCTGTCCTGGGGGAGAGGCTGCCGCAGCCGGGGCCCATGGGCATTGTGGGTACCATTTGTTGGAGCACCTCGAGGGTGCTGGTGCCGCAGGGGGTGAGTGGGCGGGCGGCAACCGAGGGCCAGGCTCTGGGTCCCGTGTGCTGTGCCGGTGAGAGCAATCTCCTCGCACGCTCACTCCGGGAAACCGAGGGAACGCGGGTGCGCCCGGACTCAGTGACGCGGGCCACTGTGCTTCCGCCTGGGTCGCAGATGCCGTGGCAGCCTGGTGCGGCGCCTGTCCCGGTGGCATCAGGCGCCTGCCTGCTTAGAGGCCGAGGAAATCGGGATGCGGGCTGGGCCTGTTGGTGTTGAGACCGTTGTGCGCTGCGGTACTTTCCAAAAAGTGATCCAGTGCCTACGGCCTTGCAGCATTTTTTTTTTCTTTTTGGGTCACACCTGGCAATGCACAGAGGCTACTCCTGGCATTCTGCACTCAGGGGTTACTCCTGCCGGTACTCAGGGGACCGTATGGGATGCTGGGAATCGAACCCGGGCCGGCCGCCCTCCCCGCTGTGCTATGGCTCCATCCCCCTTGCAGCATTTTGGCACCTCCTCTGGTTGCTGACGTGGCCTTTCTAGAGCATTTGATGAGGAGGCAGGGGAGGTGGGACACCAAGTCTGAGCGTGTGGCCGGTTACGGAATGTGGTGACGACGCTGCCGGCGTGGCTTGTCCGGCAGGCTTGGGTCGGTGGTGCCGGTGCTGGAGGCCCGGCCATGCCGCGGGGCAGCGCTGGGACGGCGCCTGGTCTCAATGAGTCAGAGCCGGTGTCACAACCCCTTGGCACGCCCGTTCCTCCAGGTTGGACAGACCCTGCTGGCATGCGGGGGGCTCTGGGGCCGGCCGGGCTGCTGGGTCCGCCTGATGGGGGGGCCGGGCCCCTGCCCATGTGACCCGGGCCTGCCTGTTTTCCCAGCGGCGGCAGCAGCCGCGCCCGCGGCGACTCCCGTCTCTCCGGCCACTCCCCGTCGGACCTGGCGCCCCTGGATCTGCCCGAGCTGGACACGGAGCTGGGCACCCTGGAGCTCCGCTGCCAGCAGCTCAGCCTGCCCCAGTTCTGCGTGTCCATCCTGGAAGCGGCCACCCCGCTGCTGCGCACGGGTAAGGGGCGTGGGGGGCCCTGGCCCCTCGGTGCCGGCTCCTCCCTGTGTCTGGGCTTCCGCCTTCTGCTGGCATGGATGTGGGGGAAACAGACAACCGAGAACGGCGGAGGTCTGCCTGCCTGTCTGTCTGTTTCCCTTGATTCAGCGCGAGTGTCTCGGAGCACTGTGTGGTGGGTCTCCCTGGATGCAGTGGCCTGTAAGGGCCGGCCCTGGCTGAGCTGCCTTCCCTGTTCGCTCACTCTTCCCACTGTGCGTTGTCTTCTTTAAACCGTGTTAGAAACAAAAGCAAACCCCAGATCTCACCGTTGCGGTAATTCTTTCCTTCAAACACAACACAACCCCCCCCCCCAATTCTGAACCATTTTGGGGTCGGCGCTTTCCTCTCAGATGTGCTGGGCCCGGAGCCCCGTGCTGGGCTGGCCCACGCCCCAGTCTGGCGTCAGAGTCCTCAGGAGAGGCTCGGGGCCCGGCCCCCGGCCCCCGGCCCGTGCTGCCTGGCCCTGTCTGGGCTGGCCGCTGCTTCTGCAGGGTGGAAACAGGCTGAGAGTGGCTTAGAGACTCCTCCGAAGCCAGACAGCTGAGGGCAGGGGCTTTGGGCCGTTTCTTCAGAATCTGGCGGAAGCCCGGGGCGTTTCGAAGGGAGACCTCGGAGGTGATGGGGATCTTCGGTCTCTGAGGCTGAACATTTCCCAAGACCGCAGTGGTACAGCACTGAACCAGAGGCTCCGTCAGCTAGACTTGTGAGCTGAAGGGGGCCAGAGTCGCTTCCTGTCGCGGGGCTTCTCCTGTTGGCGGACCTCTCCCCCCGTCTTACAAAGAGTGACCGTGTATCCTCTCGTGAGGGGCTCTGTATGCCCTGCCACTGTTTTTGCTGGCGTGACAGGGGTAGGGTGCAAAGTTGTGTGTTCGGGGAGCGGGCACCGGCCTCTATCCCGGGAAAGCCGCGCTCCCCTGCATGGAGTGAGGAGGTCGGCCTCTGCACTCTGGGAGCATCTGAATCCACGGGCCAATTCTGTGACATGAAGGAAGAGCTGAACTTTGGCACTGAGAAGAACGGCCTTCGATGTAATGATTTTGCATTTAACCTTTCCTTAATACGCTGTAAAAAGTCAGATTGATAATTATAAAGCTGTGTCTTGGTACATAAAATTTTCTAAATGTTCTTGTGCCCTTTTGTGGTAAATTAGCGCGTAATTTATAGTTGTTCAGTTTCATAAGGGATTTCGGAAAGAATTGGCTCCAGCTGCTCTTATGAAACAATTAATCGGGACCACTCCGAGCAGACACCGTTTCACTCTTGGGCCCGAGACACTGGCCTTTATCCTGCGGGCTGGCCAGGCTGGCCTGGGTCTCCGACCTTCCTGGCCATCAGAGCTGGTGGGATTCCCGCTCTTGTCCCTCGCGGGAGTGGGCTTGCTCTGAGCCGTGTGGCTTTGACAGCATAGTTTGTGTGGATCTCTTTTAGGCTTTGGAGGCTTGCACCCCTCTCTGGGGTAGATCCTTGGCGTTTCTTCAGTTACATTCAGCAGATGCGTTTGTGGTGGCTCCAGTTTTGGGCTTTGTTTCCTGGGCAGCCCTTGTGTGGAAACGCTCATTTATAATGGATTTAAGGCTCTTTTCAGGGAGATTGCTGGACCGCGCCAGTGCTTTGCCACTCATCACGCTTCCTGGGATGGGCCATGAGTTTGAAGACCTTTTTTTGTTTTGCTTTTTTGGGTCACGCCTGGCCATGCACAGGGGTTACTCCTGCCTCTGCACGCAGGAATTTCTCCTAGCAGAGCTCAGGGGACCATTTGGGATGCTGGGAATCGAACCCGGGTTGGCCTTGTGCAAGGCAAATGCCTTCCCTACTGTGCTGTCGCTCCAGCCCCAGAAGAATGGTTTTCGTCTGTCTCACAGCACTGTCCGACTTTGCTTCTTTCTTCCTGAGGATCTTCTCCACTCTTCACCACAGCTGCTGTGTTCTGACTGAGTAATCACAATTGGTGGGGCGTGACCCACGAGAGGATGGACCCGTGTGGTATTCACCCGTGCATGGGAGAGTTCACTTTCTTCCTCCTCATTCTCCTCTGGACTCCAGGTAGCAGGCAGATGATAATAAGAGTCCTGGAGTTGCTGGCGGAGGATTTGATACTGACGGGTGAAGCGATCTCGGCAGATGTCTGGGATGACAACAGTCTGTTTGCTATTGACATGGTAAGAATTGATGTTTTCCTTGGGATGTGGGTAACTGCATTTTTATTCTCATTTTGATCTT
The DNA here is from genome assembly GCA_028565675.1 of Sorex palustris. Lineage (NCBI taxonomy): Eukaryota > Metazoa > Chordata > Mammalia > Eulipotyphla > Soricidae > Sorex > Sorex palustris. The sequence goes on along the minus strand of JAOXYA010493256.1, from coordinate 339 downwards.
CTGAAGCTTGTTTCATGATCTCATTAGTGTTTGAGCGTATCCTTTCATAGAGACAGTTTATTTCGTGCATGACCTGGAACAGGCTTGGGTTTCTGAGTCAGGGAATGTGTATCGGCGCAACAACAGGCTGGGGGGTTTTCTTTCCTTTCGGTGCTGGAAGTTGGACATGATCCTCTCAGGGACTTTTTTTTTTTTATGTAGGAATACTTTGATATTGTGCCGGCTGCGATAGCACAGCGGTAGGACGTTTGCCTTGCACGCAGCCAACACGGCCGACCCGAGTTCGATTCCTCCGCCCCTCTCAGAGAGCCCAGCAAGCTACCGAGAGTATCTCGCCCG